>PVKV010023207.1:0-33846 GCA_004027835.1 Alouatta palliata | reverse complement strand
ATACTCATATTTATCAGAAATGTACAGGCACAGTCAATTCTTTTTTTTTTTTGAGACGGAGTTTCGCTCTTGTTACCCAGGCTGGAGTGCAATGGTGCGATCTCGGCTCACCGCAACCTCCGCCTCCTGGGTTCCAGCAATTCTCCTGCCTCAGCCTCCTGAATAGCTGGGACTACAGGCACGTGCCACCATGCCCAGCTAATTTTTGTATTTTTAGTAGAGACGGGGTTTCACCATGTTGACCAGGATGGTCTCGATCTCCTGACCTCGTGATCCACCCGCCTCGGCCTCCCAAAGTGCTGGGATTACAGGCGTGAGCCACCGCGCCCGGCCTCACAGTCAATTCTTAAACAGTCTGCAGAGGAGAACAATGAGTAGACAGTACCCCATATCATTCCGTTTGCTTCAAACACATGACACTTGTAATTCCCAAGCAGATATTCCATTGTAATTATAATTTGCTCAATGTAGTATTACAGTTCATTTGCATGGCTTCAGTTATGTAGTAATTTAATGGTGATCCACAGGGGGAAAAATTTCAAAAGCATGCTGGGTAGCCGTTCTTAATACAGTATTTGCCAGAGATGATGCACAAAATAAACCGAGTTGTCTAAAGTTATCTTATTTTTAAAATATTTTTTAGTTTTTTTTCTTTTTGAGACGGAGCTTCACGCTTGCTGTCCAGGCTGAAATGCAATGGCACGATCTCGGCTCACTGCAACCTTCGCCTCCTGGATTCAAGCAACTCTCCTGCCTCAGCCTCCCAAGTACCTGGGATTACAGGTGCCCACCACCACACTCAGCTAATTTTTGAATTTTTAGTAGAGATGGGGTTTCACTATGTTGACCAGGCTGGTCTGGAACTCAGGTGATCTACCCACCTCGGCCTCCCAAAGTGTTGGGATTACAGGCATGAGCCACCGCACCGGCCTTGTTTTTGTTCTTTGAGATGGAGTCTGGCTCTGTCACTCAGGCTAGAGTGCAGTGGCTCGATCTTGGCTCACTGAAACTTCTGCCTCCCAGGTTCAAGCGATTCTCCTGCCTCAACCTCCTGAGTAGCTAGAATTACAGGCACCCGCCAACATGCCCAGCTAATTCTTTTTGTATTTTTAGTAGAGACGGAGTTTCTCCATGTTGACCAGGCTGGTCTCCTCAAATTCCTGGCCTCAAGTGACCCACCAGTCTTGGCCTCCCAAAGTGCTGAGATTACAGGTGTGAGCCACTATGCCTGGCTAAAATCATCTTTTAAAATACAAATGAGAGTACACTGTATACTACATACATTGCATTGTGTCTTACCTTTCATAAAACTATTGTTTTTTCATGTAGTGTCTCACTTTGTCACCCAGGCTGGAGTGCAGTGGCGCAATCTCGGCTCACTGCAACCTCTGCCTCCTGGCTCAAGCAATTCTCCTGCCTCAGACTCCCAAGTAGCTGGGATTACAGGTGTGTACTAGTTTTTGTAATTTTAGCAGAGACAGGGTTTCACCATGTTGGCCAGGCTGGTCTTGAACTCCTGACCTCAGATGATTCACCAGCCTTGACCTCCCAAAGTACCGGGATTACAGGCATGAGCCGCCACACCCAGTCCCTTTCTGAATCGATTTTAGAAATTTTTCCAAAACAGTACATCAAGTTCTACCTAATTCTTTCTAATAACTGCAGAGTATTACACAATATGGATGATTACAATTTACGTAACCACTCCTTTACTAATGGACATCAAATGTTTTCAGAGCCAGGCACAGTGGCGCACACCTGTAATCCCAGCACTTCAGGGGGCCAAGGCAGACGGATTGCCTCGAGAAAAAAAAAAAGTTTCAAGATTTAATTATTGTAAAATAATGCTGCTGTGAATATCCTTATCTACTGCACTTATGTATTTTTTTAATTTTTATTTATTTGTTTACTTATTTGAGATGGAGTCTTGCTCTGTCGCCAGGCTGGAGTGCAGTGGCACAATCTCAGCTCACTGCAACGTCTGCCTCCAAGGTTTAAGTGATTCTTCTGTCTCAGCCTCCCGAGTAGCTGAGATTACAGGACTGCACCACCATGCGTAGCTAATGTTTCTATTTTTAATAGAGATGGGGTTTCACCATGTGGGCCAGGCTGGTCTCAGACCTCAGGTGATCCGCCCACCCCAGTGTCCCAAAGTGCTGGGATTACAGGCGTGAGCCACCATGCCCGGCCCTATGTATTTCTTTATTTAAAGGATATATATGTGCACATACACATATATAATAAATTCCTAGATATGAAATTGCTGAGTCAAAGAGTGTGCATTTTAATTTTGATAGATAGTGGCAAATATTAACAAATTACCCCCCAAAGAGGCAGTAACTCTTTCAGTTCTATCTTTATGCAAACTTTACATCAACAAGCACACTGTTATCCTCCTTCCTCTATTTCTTTCACAGTATCTGAGGAAGGCTTTTATACAGGGTAACACTAAAGATGCAGAGACACAGTGAGGGACTACAGCACCCGGGCAGACTGAGGCCACCTCGATCTGGGTTCAGCTGGGAGGAGGGGAAAAAATGGAATCACCTCCAATGGATCACTAGACTTTATGACTCCATTTAACAGTCCCCTCCCTTCCTACTCCATAGACAGAAACATTCCCCAGTCACCCCAGTACCTTGAACGATGTCATCCTGCCGTTGTAGGATGGGTCTGGGAGGGCGAGTAGGCTCTCTGTCAGAAAACCCTTTTTCAGGGGTCCTGGAGCCACCACTTCCTTCACTAAAGGATGGCGGTAGGTTCCCAGCATGGACTTGACGTAGCTGTTCAAAATCACTGAGGGCAGCACTCACATCCCAATTCTTTCCTGTCAGGAGACAAAGCAAAAAGGGAACTGTGCACCCAGAGTACAGAGAAACTGGGGGCAGAGACACAAAGATCACGCTATCTCATCAAAACCAGCAAGCATATACGCATGCGCATTTCAATCACTGTTCTTTTCCTTACCCTGTTTTAACTTTCTTTATAACATTTCAATCTAATTTATCAAATGCCTTTACTTACTTATTTGTTGTCTATTTTGTAAGTTAGCTCCATGAAGATAGAAACTTTGTCCCTCTGAACTGAAAGAGCCCTTAAAGATCTAGTAACCTAAAATTAAAACTCCCTGTTACAGATAAAGAAAACAAAGCCTAGAGAAGTAAATTATTTGCCCAAAGTCAGCTAATTCACACTAGACCCAGCAGGACTCAAGCCCAGGTCTCCTAATTCTGAGATACAAAGAGGTTCTTAGCCTACATGTACTCTAGTGTGTCCTAAACACTGAACCTGCATAGAAGATCATGGGCTTGTGCATTTTCTAGTGAAAGAGTTTACAGCTGTCACCCGCTTATCAAAGGAAACTATATTTCCCTCAAATTTAAGAATCACCCTTCTACTAAAGAAATGACCCTTGACGATAGATTTGTCATAATAGATTTTTCTGATGTCTCCAGTTAAATTACTCAATAAATAAGCATTGTATAATTACTCACCCTTCTTTCTTGTTCTATTCCATCTGCTGCCACCTTAATTCAATTCCTGTCACCTCTGTCCTACCTCCAATCCATTCCAAAGAATCCCATGAGATTAATCTTTCTAAAGCACAGCTGTGATCATTTTAGTTCAATAATCAAGATTTTTAATGGCTTACCACTGCCTACAGAATAAAACTTAGTCTCTTTTGCCTGATACTCAAGGCTTTCTATGTTCCAGCCTACTTTTCTGCCTCTTTGCTGTGCTTCAATTTCCTTATCCGTGAAAATGTGGGTGACAGTAACAGTGCCTACCTGACAGAGTTGTTACGAAGATTAAATAAGTTGAAAGCACTTAGTGCTTGCTTTACTTAAAATTGTATTTCTAAATCATTACTGATGATTTTCCTTCTAAATCATTATGTTAGCCAATTGTTCTGACTCCCTTTTCTCACTCTGTTCCAGTCACCACTGACCTTGCTATTCCTAGAACATGCTAAGTCCACTCCCACTCTAGGGCCTTTCCACTAACTATTCCCTCTACCTAGAAGGCTCTTTCCCCAGTATATCCACACAGACAACTGCTCATCAGTTTTACATATTTGCTTAAACATCACATTGTTAGTAAGGTCTACCGTGACTACCCAATTAAAAATCACAACCCACTTCATCATTCCCTTTACTCTGTTCCATAGCACTCGACAGCTTATAATATGCTTTATAATTTACTTAGTTATCACGTTGGTTGTTTACTGACTCTCTCTCCTGCTAGAACATTTTGTTTATTTTGTTTTAGGCATCTATAACAGTACCTGGCACATAGCAGTCACTCAATAAATATTTGCTGAATTAATGGAGAACTCTTGTCCTGAATCCATGCATGAATGAGTGACATCTGCCTCGAGGATCAAATCTGTATTTCCAACTGTCTGCAAATCTCCTTAAAATCAGGTCCTCCTAACAATCCACAGGGCCAAACTGAATATCCATCAGTTTCTTTCCCAAAGCTTGCTGCTTCTCCTCTTCCTGTGTTTCCTAAATTAGTAATGGCATCACAATCCCTCCAGGCTCTGAAACTTCAGTCATTTTCAGCTCCTCACATTTCCTCAGATCGCACAATCTTCATGGTTGTTTGTACCTCTAAAACATCTCTCAAATCCATTTCTTATTATCCATTTTTATTGCCACTGCCCCATTTGAGGTCCTCATAATCTTTACTTAGTCTTTGGTCTTTTAGGAAGGAACTCTCTATCTGGTCTCTCTGCTTCTAATCTCTTTCCTCTACAATCAGTTAACTTTTTCTTTCTCGTCTTTTCAATTATCAGTATTGAAGAGTCCTATTAACCTGGTGTGGTGGTGTGCGCTTGTGGTCTTAGCTACTCAGGAAGCTGAGGTCGGAGGATCACTTGAGCCCAGGAGGCGGAGGTTGCAGTGAGCTGAGATCACGCAACCACACTCAGCCTGGATGACAAAGTGAGACCCTATCTCAAACAAAAACAAAACAAAAGCCAAACAGTCCTTTGCAATACAATCAGTTAACTTTTTTTTTTCTTTTTTTTTGAGACCCAGTCTTGCTCTGTCACCTAGACTGGAGTGCAGTGGCACCATCTCAGCTCACTGCAACCTCTGCCTCTTGAGTTCAAGCGATTCTCCTGTCTCAGTCTCTCAAGTAACTGGAATAACAGGCGTGTGCCACCACGCCCAGCTAATTTTTCTATTTTTAGTAGAGATGGGGTTTCATCATGTAAGCCAGGCTGGTCTCGAACTCCTGACCTCAGGTGATCCGCCCACCTCAGCCTCCCAAAGTGCTGGGATTACAGGTGTGAGCCACCATGCCCAGCCAATATTCCTGTTTTAATCACTCCTCCTCTGGCCACAGAGTTCTCTAAAAGTACTGTTAAAAACTCAAATCCAGTCATGTCACTCCCCTGATTAAAATCCTTCACCAGTTTCCTAGTGAACCTAGAATAAAATTTAAACTCATCATGGCCTACAAAAGCCCTGCATTCTCTTTTTTCTTTTAACTTTTTTTTTTTTGAGACGGAGTCTCGCTCTGTAGCCAGGCTGGAGTGCAGTGGTGCGATCTCAGCTGACTGCAACCTCTGCCTCCCAGGTTCAAGCAATGCTCCTGCCTCAGCCTCTCGAGTAGCTGGGACTATAGGCCCATGCCACCATGCTCCACTAACTTTTTGTATTTTTAGTGGAGATGGAGTTTCACCGTGTTAGCCAGGATGGTCTCAATCTCCTGCACTCATGATCCACCCACACACTTGGCCTCCCAAAGTGCTGGGATTACAGGCGTAAGCCACCTCGCCCAGCCTCTTTTTTTTTGAGACAGAGTCTCACTCTGTCACCCAGTCTGGAGTACAGTGGTACCATCTCAGCTCACTGCAGCCTCTGCTTCCTGGGTTCAGGCGATTCTCCTGCCTCAGCCTCCCGAACAGTTGGGATGACAGGCACCCGTCACCACGCCCAGCTAACTTTTACAGTTTTAGTAGAGACGGGGTTTCAACATGTTGGCCAGGCTGGTCTCAAACTCCTGACCTCAGGTGATCACCTGCCTCTCAGCCCCTAAAGTGCTGCAATTACAGGCATGAGCCACCACACCCGGCCTCTTTTTTTCTTTCTTAAGAGACAAGGTCTTGCTATGTTGCCCAGGCTGGTCTCAAATTCCTGGGTTCAAGCAATCCTCCCACCTCAGCCTCCCAGGTAACTGGGATTACAGTGAATGCCACCACACCTGGCTAGAGCCCCTACTTTCTGCTTCCTGCCTATCTAACCAGCTGCCTACTGCTCTTGCACCATTCTTTTTTTTTGAGATGGAGCTTCACTCTTGTTGCCCAGGCTGGAGTGCAATGGTACCATCTTAGTTTACTGCAAACTCTGCCTCCTGGGTTCAAGCAATTCTCGTGACTCAGCCTCTCAAGTAGCTAGGATTACAGGCATGCACCACCACGCCTGGCTAATTTTGTATTTTTAGTAGAGACAGGGTTTCTCCATGTTGGTCAGGCTGGTTTCAAACTCCCAACCTGAGGTGATCTGTCTACCTCGACCTCCCAAACTTCTGGGATCACAGGCGTGAGCCACTGTGCCCAGCTTCTTGCACCATTCTTACTATCTCACAATTATTAATAGTTTTTCCAATGAGCCAAACTCTCTTGCAACTTAGGGCCCTTGCATAAGCTGTTTATTCCACATAAACACTCTCTTCTACATCCCTTTGTCTTGCTGCTCCTATTTGTCCTTCAGGGCTTGGCTTAAAAATCAATCCTCAGAAAAGGCTTTCCTGCCTGCACTCTAGATCTAAGATAGGGTTCTCGCTTCACTCTCACAGCATCCTCAACGTTTCTTTCACAGCATAAGAGAGAGAGAGAGAGAGAGAGAGAGAGAGAGAGAGAGAGAGAGAGAGAGAGAGAGAGAGAGAGAGAGAGAGAGAGCGAGCGCATGCCTGCATACTAGCAATAATTTATAACATAATTGTTTAGAGCCATACTCCAAAACCAGATTGCCTAGGTTCAAATCCTACTTAACTTCACTGAGCCTCAGGTTTTAAAATTATAACTCCAGGATAATAAAACTTTATTTTAGGGTGGTTGTGAGAATAAAGTATCTTCAAGTACTATGCACATATTGAACCCTCTTAAGTGTTCAACACATCTTATAAGAGGAATGCAGAAAGGTTAAGGATTTTATGAAAGAGGAAACATTTGAGCTGAATGTTGAAGGATGAGGAGAATAACAGAGGAAAGAAATGTTGCAGACTGAGAAAGTAACCTGACATGATCACCGAGAGGTCACAAGTCGCACCTGGCTGGAGCACAGGAAGTACAGGGAAAAGTAGTAGGAGATGAAACTGAAAATGCAAATGAAGGGCAAAGTTGTACTGAATCAGTAAACTGGAATGTAAACCCTGATCTGTTTCCAAATTCATGCTCTTCTCACAGGTAGCCAAGCAAAGGTCAACTTGTGACATCTTGCTAAGGGCTGACAATTTAAAATATTACCTATGTATGCTAAGAACTTGCCCCTTCCCCATAGGCCTGCCTGTTTGTGTCATTATATATTTTCATATTTTCATCTATTATTTGTGACTCTAAATGAAAAATCCTAGGGACATGATTCTAACACTTTAGGACCTTAAAGTTTAGAACATTCAAACTTATGTATATAAAGATATAAGTAAACAAAAGCAGCAAAATGAAAACATTAAATTGATTCACTCAACATAGAATTACCCATAATATATGTTACATAAAGAAAGAACAAAACCATGGATGATCCCAAGCGTGAAAACTCTGAAGTCACTTATATATAAATAGGAAGTCTCACAGATCTAAAATTATGTTTTTAGGCCGAGTACAGTGGCTCATGCCTGTAATCCCAGCAATTTGGGAGGCCGAGGCAGGCAGATCACTTGAGGTACGGAGTTCAAGATCAGCCTGGCCAACATGGTGAACCCTTGTCTCTCCTAAAAAGTACAAAAATCAGCCATGTGTGGTGGTAGGCACCTGTAATCCTAGCTACTCGGGAGGCTGAGACAGGAGAATTGCTTGAACCTGGAAGGCAGAGGTTGCAGTGAGCCAAGATCATGCCACTGCACTCCAGCCTGGGCAACAGAGCGAGACTCTGTCTCAAAAAAATAAATAAATAAGATAAAATAATGTTTGTAATGGACTAATATAAATTTTCACTTGCATTGCCTAAGCATCAAGTGGAAAAAGCTACCCCAGGAAGTTCAATGTGAAAAACGGATTTTAAAATTTAAAATTATGATGGGTTATACACAAAGTATATCATTAGAATTAACTGTAAGGCCTACCATACACAGGGTATCTTTCTGATCACCTTAAATGTTCCAAATCATCCTAATGATAAATACCACATTTTACTTATTCTTTTCTCATTCTCCCCTACGACTCCTCACCTTCCAGGAGATCTCGCGCCAGCCCTGGCTCTGCTCCTGTGGAACGGACAAAATCCGACAGGACAGCATCCATGTCCAGGGTCATGTGATCATGAAGTACTTTCAGGCAGCTGGATGTGGGTAGAACATAGATCAAAATTCAGGCCTCTACCTGAGGAAGAAATAAATACATAAGGCTCAAATTACAATGGAACAGGATAATCACAGCCCCATGTCAGCAGCTTCCTAACCAAAGGGGGAAACTAGCCTAGCTCATGCATTTCAGTTGATAGCAGTTTAAAATTATGAAGAGTAACATTTTATGTCCTAATTCTTCATAACATTAGTATCTGCTTTTGTTTGTTTGTTTGTTTGTTTGAGACAGAGTCTCGCTCTTTCGTCAGGCACCAGGCCGCAGAGCAGTGACGTCATCTCGGCTCACTGCAACCTCCGCCTCCTGGACTCAAGCAATTCTCCTGCCTCAGCCTCCAGAACAGCTGGGACTACAGGCGTGTGCCAGCACACCCAGCTAATATTTTGTATTTTTAGTAGAGACGGGGTTTCACTATGCTGGCCAGAATTGTCTCGATCACCTGACCTCGTGATCTACCCACCTCAGCCTCCCAAAGTGCTGGGATTACCATGCTGTGAGCCACTGCACCCGGGCAACATTAATATCTTAAAGCCTGCATTAACCAGTAACCTATAATACCACTCTGAATAATGCTTTCCCTGTACTTTTCCTGAGTACTGCTTTTCTACCATGAGTTTGCTTATCCAAACTAAAGGAAGGAAGCAACAAGCTACCAACCCTAAAGAACTCCCCACTTAACAATGGAATAAAGGCAGAAATTAATTCAAAAAAGGAAAACAGGCCGGGCGCGGTGGCTCACGCAGGTAATCCTAGCACTTTGGGAGGCCGAGGTGGGTGGATCACCTGAGGTCAGGAGTTCAAGACCAGCCTGGCCATTATGGTGAAACCCCATCTTTATTAAAACAAACAAAAAAAAAAATTAAAAATAAAAAGAACTCCCCACCTGCAATAGCCTCTAACATGGCGCCTTGTTTATTTTTTTTTTTTATTTTTTTTTTTGAGACGGAGTTTCGCTCTTGTTACCCAGGCTGGAGTGCAATGGCGCGATCTCGGCTCACCGCAACCTTCGCCTCCCGGGTTCAAGCAATTCTCCTGCCTCAGCCTCCCAAGTAGCTGGGACTACAGGCACGTGCCACCATGCCCAACTAATTTTTGTATTTTTAGTAGAGACGGAGTTTCACCATGTTGACCAGGATGGTCTCGATCTCTTGACCTCATGATCCACCCGCCTCGGCCTCCCAAAGTGCTGGGATTACAGGCGTGAGCCACCGCGCCCGGCGCCTTGTTTATTTCCTTCCTGGCACTTGAATAGTCTCAAATCATTTTAATTAGTTGCTGTCTAGCCATCTCCTCTAACATATAAGTTTCTTGAAGGCAGGAAACTTGCACGTCTCCTTCACTAATGTATCCTCTGCATGTATCACCTGGCACAGCGCGAGGCACACTGGCCGTCAGTAGGTATTTCTTGAATGAATGAACAATTACTATCCACTGGATAATTTCAGAGTTAACTAGTGTTTTGATGCTAGCAGAGAAGTAAATTGATAGCTAAAACTATGCAAAATACATGAATTGGTCAGGCGCAGTGGCTCACACCTTTGATCTCAGTACTATGGGAGGTTGAGGCAGGTGGATCACCTGAGGTCAGGAGTTTGAGACCAGCCTGGCCAACATGGAGAAACCCCATATCTACTAAAACTACAAAATTTAGCTGTGTAGCACGCCCCTGTAATTCCAGCTACTCGGGAGGCTGAGCCAGGAGAATCACTTGAACCCGAAGCAGGCAGAGGTTGCAGTGTGCCAAGATTGCGACACTTCACTCCAGCCTGGGTGAAAGAGCAATTCTCCATCTCAAAAAAAATTAATTAATTAATCAATTAAATAAAATAAGCTATTCCACAAAGCAGAGTGTGGACCACAAAGGTTCATAACAAGAGTCAATCTCTATTAACCTTATGAATCTAGGAAACACATCTACTCCAAAACACGTCTTTCTCCATGCGGGACAGATGACTGCCAAGTTAAGTTCAACTCAAAAAGATCTCCTCTTTCAGACTCTGGCAGAAACTATGTCCCTGACCTGACGGCCTGGCACCAATCCAACATTCCTGTGAGGTTAAAAGTCCCAACTGGGGAAGCAACAATAGAGTGAAGAAAAATCTCTGACCAAATTCTGCCAGGTTTTCAGCGTTCTATGAAGAGTCATTCATAAAGTTGCCAGGTACACTTGCCCTACCATACCCACCAATCCCCTGCCTTTTGGGAAAGGTCAAAGTATAATTCTTGAAGGCACTAAGTGACAAGGCAAATAAACAAAAAAGATTTGTGGGTTATAAAATCAGCAGGTCACTAACTTGCTAAAACTGGATTTTTTTTTTTTTTTTTTTGAGAGAGAGAGAGAGATGGCAAAATAGCAAATATTCTCTCCTGTCCTGCTCTAGTAGTACAAGAGATCCATGAATGCAGGGACACGATTTCTTCATTTTGTAGCTCCAACATCTAGTGTAGCATCTATAATATAGTAGGTAGTCAAATGCCTGATGAATAAACCATTCGATGACTAAGCCAACTTCCACATCAGCTACCAACAAACCAACCAATTTGAAGCTTACCAGATCAGAAATTCTAGGGCACTTCTTATCACCCTTCTATTTCTAAGTTTTAAAAACTCTCCGTTCTAAAGGGATGTCGACCATGCTGTCACTACTCTCACCACCCTCACATTATGTGAGTTTACCTACATACACCTGTATGTATTAACTAGACTTTGGTCAAATTACTCACAGGGTTTCAGCTGCCTCTTCTACAACCTAGACTTGGATTAGATGACTCCTAAGATACTTTCAAGGTTTAAAAAATACACTTCTTCAGTTCACTACAGCCTCATAATCTATTACCTTTGACTATTTATCAGTCTAGATGTTATTAATGTTAAATTTACCTGAGTTTCAATATCATAATTATCAGAAGGAACTACTAATACATAAAGAATTTTTGGTCTAAGATTCTTCAAATTCAAAATGTCAAGATACAAAGTAAATTAGTCCCTTACCTTCAGGAATTAGGAATTAAATACCTTCAGAATGAATAGATGAATAAATCCCCCCCTCCCCAATACAGGCAAGAATTTCTTCTCCAAACCCATTTTAACCACAGCCTTAGGTTACAGGAAGTGGTAGTAGTTCAAATAACTTATACACATGAATAATCTAAAACCAAGTGCATGGCTGCAAAATAAATTTTTTTTTTTTTTTTTTTGAGACGGAGTTTCGCTCTTGTTGCCCAGGCTGGAGTGCAATGGCGCGATCTCGGCTCACCGCAACCTCCGCCTCCTGGGTTCAAGCAATTCTCCTGCCTCAGCCTCCCGAGTAGCTGGGACTACAGGCGCCTGCCACCATGCCCAGCTAATTTTTGTATTTTTAGTAGAGACAAGGTTTCATCATGTTGACCAGGATGGTCTCGATCTCTTGACCTCGTGATCCACCCGCCTCGGCCTCCCAAAGTGCTGGGATTACAGGCATGAGCCATCGCGCCCGGCCTAATCTTCTTTCTTTAAAAAAAAAAAGTAATGCGGCCAGGTGCAGTGACTCACGCTTGTAGTCCCAGCAGTCTGGAAGGCCGAGGCGCATGGATCATGAAGTGGAGTAAGGAGATGGAGACCATCCTGGCTAACATGGTGAAACTCTGTCTCTACTAAAACTACAAAAAATTGGCTGGGCATGGTGGTGCATGCCTGTAGTCCGAGCTACTCGAGAGGCTGAGGCAGGAGAATCACTTGAACACGGGAGGTGAAGGTTACAGTGAGCTGAGATCACACCAATGCACTCTAGCCTGGGTGAGAGAGCAAGACTCTATGTCCAAAAAAAAAGGTAATGCAACTGTAAAGCCATTTTAATAACGTTCTGAGAGAATGTGAGAAATACACAATAAGTACACAAAATAGCAATCACAAACAGGTGCTCAGCAGAAAGGAAAAGAGTTGACTAAGCCATAGGCATGTAGGCAATTTCACAGCCAGACACAGATTTCTGAGTGAGAGAAGTGAATGAAAACCAGTGTTACGGCATCACAGAGCTCACATGTCAACATAGCACACAGGCCATTCTTTTCAAAAAACATTTTAGCAAAATAATTTACAGGTTAAACGTTCTCTAGAATGCCCTGCTCTTTAGCCAAAATTTGAGGCACTAAGCCAAACTTCTTAACAGCACATTCTTGTATTTGATGTCTCCAGGTGCACACTGCGGACCCTGACCTAACCCCAACAAGTGAGAACACAGCTTTTGTTACATCACCGCTAATACCTGGCTTAAGCTTTTCAAATTCCAAATGGAGATATCAAAGCCAATGATTAAAACACAGTGTTTGGTTAGGCACGGTGGCTCATGCCTGTAATTCCAGCACTTTGAGAGGCTGAGGCAGGCAGATCACCTGAGGTCAGGAGTTTGAGACCAGCCTGGCCAACATGGTGTAACCCTGTCTCTACTAAAAATACAAAAATTAGCCGGGCGTGGTGGCTAGTCCCAGCTTCTAGGGAGGCTGAGGCAGAAGAATCACTTAAACTAGGGAGGTGGAGGTTGCAGTGAGCTGAGATGGCACCACTGCACTCCAGCCTGGGCAGCAGAGCAAGATACTGTTTAAGAAAAAAAAAAGAAAGTTTGGGCAGGGCACGGTGGCTCCTGCCTGTAATCCCAGCACTTTGAGAAACTGAGGCAGGAGGGTCGCTTGAGCCCAGGAGTTTGAGACCAGCCTGGACAACATAGTGGGACCCTGTCTCTAAAAAATGTTTTAAACTAGTTAAGCATGGTGGTGTGTGCCTATAGTCCCAGCTACTCAAGTGGCTGAGGTGGGAAGACTGCTTGAGCCTGGGAGATCAAGGCTATAGTGAGCGACAATCATGCCCCTTCTCTCCAATCTGGGTGACAGAGACCCTGTCACAAAAAAAAACATACACACACACAGTCTTTGGCTCTGTCTTAGCACACAGGAGGAAGAAGAAGAAAAAAAACAGTGGCTTTCAACCTTTCAAATAAAACACAGGAGGCTCTCAACTATTTAACTGAATGGTGTAAAGACAATTCTCATTTGGCATCAAAATCTTCCAACTGAAAGGGCCTTTAGCAATTTCTTAATCCAAATACCTGCCCCCATGCAAGAATTCTTCTATTACATCTCTGACATAAATCATGTAGTCTCCACTTGAATACAAGGTCTGATAGGGACCTCATTACTTTGCTATAATGTCCACTTTATTGTTAGACAGCTTGAAGTGTTAGAAAACGCTTTTCTAAACTAAAGCAAAAGCAATCACCAGCCCCCTACCCCCACTGTAACTTTCACATAACGATCTTTATTCTGTTCTCCAGGAAAATAAAACCTACTTCCCATGCATGATGGAATTTTCACGGAAAACTATTAGACAAAGCATTTCTTTACATAAACATTTGTTGTAGATCAATATCATGATAGTGTTATAAGCCAAACAGTGGCCTTTATTTTACAAAATCCTTTGTTATGTCAGTACTTGCTTGTACCTACATTCATTCACAAATATTTGTGCTGACACCATCATATAAACTTAACATGCTGAGTAAATTATCTTGTTCAAATTTTGCTTCTGCTATCTTTGCCTCTCACCCCTACTTCCATACCATCTCGAATGACAGCAGTCAAGAACAAAAATGAAGAAGTTAATATTAGTTAAGCAATTCTAAAAACACTCTTACTCATTAATGACAAAACTCTTGCAGGTCTCACTATTCCCAATTTACAAACAAAAACAAAAAAGACTTGAAAAGTCAGGTAGATGGCCCAAAGTCTGAACTTAGATAGTTGGAACTCATGTTCTTTCACTGTACCACACTAGGGCATTACTGATCCCTGACACTGCCCTGATTCTTACTCATTTAATTCATTCACCATAGGAAAACGTTGTGCCTATTCCTCATATTTATCAAAGACTTAAACACCTGCCTTATATAACTTTTTTTTTTCCCTGAGATGGAGTCTCGCTCTGTCGCCTAGGCTGGAGCGCAATGGCATGATCCTCAGCTCACTGCAACCTCCACCCCCCAGACTCAGGCAATCCTCCCACCTCAGCCTCCTGAGTAGCTGGAACCAAAGGCACTTATATGACTTTGAATCGTACCATCTTCCTGAGCAGTTTTAGGCCATCTGCACAACTCAGCTAACATTTCTGCCTTAGAATTTCATAATCTCTTCTAATACTAACACCTCCATCTCCATAACAACAACTCAAATCTGGACCCTGCCATTTCCTGAAACCATTCCACCTCTAAATCTTAAACTCAGACATTTTACTCTGGCCACAACCTCATCTCCTTCCAGCTTTTCCTCTCTACTTTTAAACCTGCCTGCTCACCAAGACATCTAGTCTCTTAACCATCTTATTCATTAATTCAACAAAAGTATTTGGAGTGCCTCTGTGTGAAGCACTATGCTCAGGACTAAAAACACAACAGTGAACTACGCACAATCCCTATCCTCAAAAGCTTCCAGCATGGAGGAAAAAACCCACAAAATCCGACCATCTTCCTGAGCAATTTCAACATTCACCTGCACAATTTCATCTAACATTTCTGCCTTAGTTTCATAATCTCTTCAAATAATTTCACAATTATAATAAATGTTATAGAAGGGTGTTATCTCCTACAGAGATTCAGGAAAAGCTTCCCCGAGGAAATTATGGTTCATCTATGAATTAAGATTAATTAAGATTAAGCAGCAATTGGAGAGACAAATTGGGAAAGGAAGAATGCTCCAAGCAGAGGAAACATACACCAAAGTTCTGAGGCAGGAAGGAGCACGAAGGTGAAAACGGTGCTACAGGAGGATGAAGAGAGGGCCTAGTGGACCCTGTTAAAGATTTGAGATCTTAAACATCAGGAGAAGCCACTGAAGGGTTGCATGTAGAGGTAGAACATAAGCAGATTTGAATTGTTAAAAGTCACCCTGGTGGCAGTGAGAAGAGTTTGGAAGAAGCACAGTGGATTTAGGGAGAGAACTGATTAGAGAATTATTGCAAAATAGATGATGGTGAACTAAACCAGGATAATAGCAGTGAAGATTGAGAAAAATTGACAGATTCTACTTTATCTCTTCTTGCCTAACAAAGTAAAACCAATAATGGATCAGCTAACTTACTTTCCTGTGAAAATTTAGTTCCCTTATCCATTTCATCTGTCCAGCTTAGATAGATCCCACATTCTAACTTTCCTGCTAACTTTGCAGAGCAATATGACTACTAACATGTTATCTGGCCACCTTCCTTTTATTGAAACATTGCTGTCTTTTGCTTGACTTGAGTTCTTCAGTCTTCTGAGCTACTATCCCATACCTTCACCATGCTCCCTGAGCCTCCCACCCAATCCGCATCACCTCTCCTTATCCTTGACTTCTCCTTCACACACACACACACACACACACACACACACACACACAAATTACAAAACAAAGCAAGAGGGGTTCCTTTAGGTTTCCTCCCCTCCTCATACTTACTGATTTGTTACTCTCCTCTTCCCTGCAAAACTGCTTGTCCTCAACCTACAAAAGCAGGCTTCTGCAGAAACAGAATGGCACTGGCTTATACATAAGATCATCATAATCATCCTCGCTTCTGATCTCTTTGTAGCATTTGATACTTACTGACTGCTCTTCCTGCTTCTCTGGCCCTGTGACTTGGTCACCTTTGTGGACTCCCATTTCTGTGCCTGAACCAAACTTAGTGCACCCACCATTCTAGCCTTAGGCCTTCCATCTTCTCATTGAAACTTCATTCACAGTCCTAAGCACCCAAATTTTCATGACTCCAAATGTATCTGCAGCCCCAAATTCTTTCCACCTCACCTAGGAATCATACAGCCACTTCAAACTCAATACATAAAAACATGAGCTTATTTATTCTCTCATCTCTGTCTCCCACCCTTTCAAACTATTCCTCTTGCAATATTGCCTGTTGTAGCAAATAGTCCTACCATTACCCTAATCATCCAAGTCGCAAGCCAGGGAGCCGTGCTGGACTTCTCTCTTGCCTTATCCTCACAAAGAATCTTTCACTAAGTTTTATCTTAAATATCTCTCAAATCCATCTAAAACCTTCCACGGGCTACAGCTTTTTTATTCTACCTCAGGTTTTCATAACCTGGACCCCAGGAAATACCTCCCTAACCCCTCTCTTTCTCTCCATCCATTGATTGGCCTCCATAGGCAACCACTATGAACAATTTAAAATGCAAATATGATATTATTATACCCCACTGCTCTAAATTCTTCAATGGATTTTCAATGGCTAAAGCCTAAGATTCAAATTCCTATACAGGGGCCAGGCACAGTGGCTCACGCCTGTAATCCCAGCACTTTGGGAGGCTGAGGTGCGCAGATCACTTGAGGTCAGGAGTTCAAGACCAGCCTGGCCAACATGGTAAAACCCCATCTCTACTGAAAATACAAAAATTAGCCAGGTATGATGTGGTGGCATGCACCTTTAACCCTAGCTACTCGGGAGACTGAGGCAGGAGAACTGCTTGAATCTGGGAAGTAGAGGTTACAGTGAGCCAAGATCGTGCCACTGCACTCCAGCTTGGGCAACAGAGTGAGACTGTCTCAAAACAAACAAACAAACACATACAAAAAAAACCAAATTCCTATACAGGGTCGGGGATGGTGGCTTGCGCCTGTAATCTTAGAACTTTGGAAGGCCAAGGAGGGAGGATCACTTGAGTCCAGGGGTTTAAGACCAGCCTGGGCAATGTAGTGAGAACTCATCTCTACAAAAAAATAATTAATTAATTAACTTAATTAGCTGGGTGTGGAGGCACACACCTGTAGTCCCAGCTACTCAGGAGGCTGAGGTGGGAGGATTGCTTGAGCACAGGAGTTCGATGCTGCAGTGAGCCATGATGGCACCACTGCACTCAGCCTGAGGGACAGTGAGACCCTGTATATTTAAAAAAAAAAAAAAAAAACTCTATACAAGACAAACGAGGCCCTTCATGATCTGGCTCTACCTATCTCTCCAGCCTTATCTACTTGCCATCATCCCCTTCCTTGTACTGGGAGTTCCCCAAGTGTATTATGTTCTTCAAATTTCAGTCCCTTTGCACATATTGTTCCCTCTACCTGGAGTAACTCCTAGGAGTAGCAGGTGAATTCTTACCTCTTCTTTAACTTAAATAGTACCTCATTTGCAAAACCTCTCTGACTTCCTAAATTGCCCACTTCTTTCCTGGTACCCCCACTGCACCCTGTACTCTACACTTCTATCATCATGTTTATCACCCAGCACAGTAGTTGTGTTTATTCACATTTGTCTCCCCACTAAACCTAGAACAACTTGACGGCAGGAATCTTGGCTTGTTCATCTGATACTCCCTAGCATCCAAGCACCTAGCAGGCACTCAATTTTTGTTCAGATGAACTGGAGTATATTTGTATGGTATCCCATAACACATACACACACACAATACTGTTGATAGTCTATCAGTGCTGTACACAGACAAGTCTAAAGCAGTAACTCATCTCAAAGACATCTGTTAAAGATTGTTACATGAGTATATGCAGCAAATTTCTCTTCCTATTGTTTAGTTCAGAATATTAAAATCAGTCTGCATGCTCCAAGGGTCCAAATTACTTAGTAACAGAGAAAAATGACTCAAAATTAAAGACCATGGATAATAAAGCTCTGTTAAAATGCCAGAGACCCTACATTCTCTCATTTACCACATCCCTAAAAGCTTCCACATTTGCACTCTCTACCTATCCCTTGATTCCACTGAAGCATTAGAGCTGCATTTGAGTCCTCTCTAACTCTTCCCAAAACCACAACATTCAAGACTGTCAAAAACTTTCAAAAGTCAGAGACTCCTCCACATCTATGATGTCAGTCCCAAGGAATCCAGGCAGGGAGAAAGAGGAGAGACAGAGACACTTAGAACTTTCACATAATTCTTGATTAGGTGGGAGGGAGAAATGAATGACTGTCTTGGCAGATTGTTTTTAATTAGTATGGGTCCTTCAAGTCAAAGAAACAAAATATAACCTTTTTCGAAAGAAAATATGACCAATTATACTCTTTTTTTTCTTTTTTCTTTTATTTGTAAATCTAGTCCTGAACCCAGACCAACCCTACTCTAAAGGGACCTATGTAACACTAAATGTTACAATCCAGAGGTAACAATGTGAGTCTGAAGAAGTGAAAGAAACATGTTTTAAAGCTTTAGATATTATTTCATTTAAACATCCAAACAACTCTAAGAGGTTTGCATTGTTACTCTACATCACAGATGAAGACACTAAAGCTCACAGAGGTTAGGTAAAATGCCCAAAGCAAAACAGGTAAAAGTGGTAGACCCAGGATTTTTATGAACCCACCCCAGCTGACTCCAGAGACCATACACTTACACAATGCCACATTTCGTCCAGGGACAAGAAAACATGGGCAGTCCACCCACGTGGAAGTCCACCCTCACTGCTTCAACTCCTCTCAACTCCACATCAAAAGAAAGAACTGGCTCTGGATTCAGACAGATCTAGGTTCCAATCCCAGAGCTACTACCTAAGGCTGTGTAATCATAGGTAAGCAATAGAACCATTTTGTGCCTCAGATTCTTCATGTATAAAATGGGGGAAATGTATGCATTTCAGCCCACCTGTTAGGATTAAATAACATACCTAAAGCATTAGGGAAGCTTATTGACACACAATAAATCTTCAAAAATTGTCAGTTGCCTTCTTTGTGCCCAATTCCCTCCCACACACTCTGCGTCACTTCACTGGTGCCCAACACAGCCCCGCCCCTGTATCTTTCCTTTAAAAGCTTCCTCTACTCCTCCCAAACAAATGCTTCAGTCCCACGACCATTTCTAAAACAGTCTTGACACATACACACAGTGCCCAGTCTATCATTCCCAATCCAGTGTCTTTCAACTCAAGCCTTCAAGAAAATATCCTAAAAGGGGTCCCTTAGGTGTTCCTTCCACTAGATGGTCCCTCAAAAATAACAGCAAAAGAAAAGTGTCTGTCCTTTCCAACATGTGCAGACACAGCTACATAGCTCATTCTTTCCCAAATCTCCAGGAACAGCAATTTCATACATATTCACTGGAATCCCAATGTCTTAAGCTACCAATCCTACCTCCCCGACCTGTACCTACCTCATTAATTTTACTCATTCCAGGTTCAAAGATTTTGTAATAGTGTCTTAATCTCATGTATATTGCCTATTTTTTTTATTATTGGAAGGAAATGTTTGCATCACCTACTCATCCTGCATACTTCTGGGTTGTTTTCCACCTCTAATGCAGGATATACTTGGGGAATGTCTACTTTCTCCCCCTAAGTGAAACATGGAGTAAAACAAACTCAACTCAACCATATAATCACACCCAAAACAATGTATTTATCATATTCTCTTGTGGGTACACAACATTAAGGTCTCAGGAGCTAGCCCTATGGTTTCATTACCACCACTAGCATGTGTGTGTCAGAACAAAATTTAACCATTTTTTCAAGAATTTCTAGTTTTATATCAGGCCTACAAATAGCAGGCCTGATATAAAACTCCATCAGATGGCCAGGTACAGTGCCTCATGCCTGTAATCCTAGCACTTTGGGAGGCCGAGGCGGGCGGATCATAAGTCAGAGCCCATGTTGGCCACCACACTGGCCAACATAGTGAAACCCCGTCTCCATTAAAAATACAAAAATTAGCTGGGTGTAGTGGTGCATGCCTGTAATCCTAGCTACTCAGGAGGCTGAGGCAGGAGAATTGCTTGAACCCAGGCGGCGGAGGTTGCAGTGAGCGGAGATCACGCACTGTACTTCAGCCTGAGCGACAGAGCCAAAAAAAAAAAAAACTCCATCAGACAAATCCCATTAACAACCAAAGGGTAATAAAAAGATCAGGGACTAGTGAACAGAGAACTTGGAAAGTGGCATTTGTCTCTTCAGTGCTACCGATAAAGGGTCCTTAAATTACAGTTATTTTGGGAAATGTAATAATTTGGAAGGCTTGCAGAAGGGAAGTGATCTTTGGGAAAATGGGGGCAGGGAGAGTCATACAGAAAGTCTGTTATTATAATATTGGCACAACAATAGTAGCTTAAATAGAAACAAGAATCATGTTAATGTTTATTTTTTTTGATCCCAGACCAGCATGTCTATTTACCACACACAATGAATTGTTTTCTTCCTTTCAACTAAGGCCAAGGATAGTCCAAGGTTTGGGTTCTCAACAAATTCAACTTTTAAAAGAATAATCTGCAAAAACAAAAGTTCTACTTGACTCATTAAAGATTCTAATTACTGAATTTTTGACACAGAGGAAAAAAACACTACAAATCAACAGACTAGCTAATAGCAAAACACACTGTCTAGAATCAATTCTCGAACATTCAATAGCTGACAATCTTCTCTTCCTTTCTTGATTTCTTTAGTCATCTCACTGTAAATTCCATTCAAGGGGAGAAACACAAGAAAGATTCAAATTACTATATTATGCGCTCTTGGTTATCCACAGGAAATTAATCCACTTCATAAATTTCTTCTGGTAAATCAATTTCCCTCAGCATACAAGTACTAACTAATTTCTTAAAAAGCCTCAAAACAATGAGAAATTTTGGGCCAGGCACAGTGGCACATGCCTGTAATCCCAAGTGCTTTGTCAGGCCAAGGTGGCAGGAATGCTTGAGACCAACCTGGACAACACAGTGAGACCCTCATCTCTACAAAAAACAAAACAAACCAAACCCCCACAAAAATTAGCTGGGCAGGGTGGCATGCACTGTAGACCCAGCTACTCAAGAGGCTGAGGCAAGAGGATCACTTGAGACCAGGCATTCAAAACTGCAGTGAGCTATGATAGTGCCACTGTACTTTGGCCTGGGTGACAGGATGAGACCCTGTTTAAAAAAAAAAAAAAAAGGGAGGAAAGGAAGGAAATTTGTCTTTTATAAAATTATATAATTCAGTTAAAAGAAGAATATTTCTTATTATTATTGTCCTTTTTAAAAATTCTCCATCTTTAAGTTCCATAGTTCCATCTTTCCTGGCCATACCTAAATCTCACTTGATCTACAGGCCCAGTATTCAAAACACCCACCTGGCATCTGCTGTTATCATATACTGTCTTGTGACACTAGCTGACCTTCCAGATACTCACATCTTAACTCTCCAATTTGACTATGAGTCATTCATTCAAAATGTACCAAGTTGGTCTACCATCCACCAGGTACTGCCGTGGGGCCTGGAGATACCCTAGTCCTACCTTCAAGGCACTCTGATCTGATGGGAGAAATATAAACATGTTATTAGTGCCATTGGGGTAAGAAGAGGGATAGAAGCAACCAGTTTACCCAGGTGGGTCAGGGAAGCTTCTCAAACTTTTAGTCAAGTCTTTAAGGACATGTAAAAGCTCACCAGGATGGAGGACAAGAGTATATTCAAGACAGAATTAAGATGCTTGAAGTCTGCACCTTTCTTTTGTACTTGAAAACATTCTAAACAGGCCTAACACATTGCTTAGCACATAGTAGATGCCTAGCAAATATTTGTGGTTCTGAACTATTCATGCTAGTCCATATGTGTGGATAACTGAGAGTTATCTATACCTAAAATAGGCTTGTGAGTTATATACTGGTTTCAAATTTGCCCTATCAAGATAAATAGATCTATACGAATAAATGTAACTTGTATTTGTACAGCTGTCTGTTCACTAATAGCTTCTATTCTGTTATTGTTTTTATTTTTAAAAACTGATGATTTTCCATAAACCTTATTTCCGTGTTACTTAAGAGCCCTAGATTTTTGTTTTTAAAGCACTTTGATAAATATAACCTCATAGTAAACATTTTTAAATTAAATACTTTTTGAGGTTTTTAATCTCATATTCTGATGGAAAACACATACACATAGAAAAGTTTACAGAGCTTAAATGATACCCAGATAGCACAGAGGTTGGGCCTATGCATTCTGACTCAGAATGCAGGGCTCATTATCAGTTTTCTAGGGATTTATAGCAAAACCAGATCAGTCTAGACATGCAAACTCCACAGCCTAAAGAACTCTTACTATTTCGTTTTTTAAAATACTATCCCTATTCACTACCTTGTCTCCTAGCCACTACCATCCTCCCTACCCACCACCAACTCCACAAACACACACACATTTTCCAGGTTGGTGTGAAGAAGCAGAAACTCTAACCCAGTATATCCTGGGCACTGTTTGGGTTTCTCACTTCTACTGGTTGTACCTTTTGTAAGAATAATTTTTCCTTTAGAAGAAACCAATTCTCTTTTATTTATGCACATAAAATTAGTTACAAGCATATAATACAATCTGACAGTTCTAGTTTACCTGGGAATGTAGAATATACATATTATTTATATAATTAACTTTTCACAATTGGGTCTTATGTGGAACTGGTGGTGAGGTTCAGAAAGTCAGTCTGTTTTCCTGATTGGCACTTTAGAATCATAAACTTTCAGAACTACAACATCAGAAATTATTTTTATTCCATACCCTCAAGTTACAGATGACAACACAGAAAACCAGGAGAGTGAGATTAAGTGACTTGTCCACATTCAAAGAGTCAGCTCTGGTAAAACTGAGTACAGAATATAAACCTACTTACTCCCACCATTCCAGCAATCTTTCCTTGACTTCACATGTATCACTAACCCTCAATTTTCCATGGGATCTACTTTGCGGATTTATTAGCAAAAACTGCCTTTCCCCGGCCACCCAGCTAAATCTCTTACTCCTGCAGATGCATACCAAAGAAAAAGGTATGTACCTAGGAAATTTAATCACTTAAGCAAATCATATTTAGGGAAGGAAATCATCTACAAAAAAAATCATGGGGCCGGGCATGGTGGCTCACACCTGTGATCCCAGTACTTTGGAAGGCTGAGGTGGGTGGATCACGAGGATCGAGACCATCCTGGCCAACATGGTGAAACCCTGTATCTACTAAAAATACAAAAATTAGCTGGGCATGGTGGCATACACCTGTAGTCCCAGCTACCCGGGAGGCTGAGGCAGGAAAATCGCCTGAACCTGGGAGGCACAGGATGTAGTGAGCCAAGATCGCGCCACTGCACTCCAGCCTTGAGAGAGAGCAAGACTCCATTTATGTTTTGTTCATCACCACTAAAGATATAACTGAATTTGGAAGTATTCTTCTAATGTTGTAACTATTTTGTAGCAAGACGGTAGGACAAAATTGTGTGTGACATCAGAATAATTTTTCTCTTCTACTGATAGTTTGAAGCTACTTCTCATACATCAGTCACAAATCACAGCTATATCTAATTTTTTTTTTTTTAACTGTCTCACTCTGTCACCCAGGCTGGAGTGCAGTAGTACTTTCTTGGCTCACTGCAACCTCCGCCTCCTGGGTTCAAGCAATTCTCATGTCTCAGCCTCCTAAGTAGCTGGGGTTATAGGCGTGCACCCCCACACCTGGCTAACTTTTGTATCGTAGAGATGGGGTTTCACCATGTTGGCCAGGCTGGCCTCAAACTGCTGGCCTCAAATGATCCACCCATCTCGGTCTCCCAAAGTGCTGGGATTACAGTTGTGACCACCAGGCCTAGCCTATAGCTCAATTTTGAACAGGACAAAACATAAAACCAAAAGAGAAATAAACCACCAACTTTTAATATACTGTATTATTTCTTTTTTTTTTTTTTTTTTTTGAGACAGAGTCTCACTCCATCACCAGGCGCCAGGCTGGAGTGCAGTGGCGCGACCTCGGCTCACCGCAACCTCCGCCGCCCGGGTTCAAGCAATTCTCCTGCCTCAGCCTCCCAAGTAGCTGGGACTACAGGCGCGTGCCACCACGCCCAGCTAATTTTTTTGTATTTTCAGTAGAGATGGGGTTTCACCATGTTGACCAGGATGGTCTCGATCTCTTGACCTCGTGATCCGCCCGCCTCGGCCTCCCAAAGTGCTGGGATATACTGTATTATTTCTTATCCGAAAGTGTTGGCCAGGCATGGTGGCTCACGCCTGTAATCCCAGCACTTTGGGAGGCTGAGATGGGTGAATCACCTGAGGTCAGGAGCTCAAGACCAGTCTGGCCAACATGGGGAAACCCCGTCTCTACTAAAAATACAAAAATTAGCCAGGCATGGTGGCACCCGCCTATAATCCCAGCTACAAGGGAGGCTGAGGCAAGAGAATCACTTGAACTAGGGAGGTAGAGGTTGCAGTCAGCTGAGACTGTGCCACTGTACCCCAACCTGGGCAACAGAGTAAGATACTGTCTCAAAAAAAAAAAAAAAAGTACACAGCCTGAAAGCATCAAAGCAATAACTTTCCTCACATTCATATTAATTCAAGTTTATTTGTAGGAAGGCAACATTTCTTCTTCCCCTGAGGAAGGCCCACCATCAGTAGTAATGCCCAATTCTCTCCTGATGAAAATCTTAACATCCTGACTCAATCATTCAAAAAGCACTTAATAAGGACCCACCCTTGGCCAGGCGCGGTGGCTCACGCCTGTAATCCAAGCACTTTGGAGGCCAAGGCAGGCGGATCACCTGATGTCGGGAGTTCAAGACCAGCCTGACCAACATGGTGAAACCCTGTCTTTAAAAAAAAAAAAAAAAAAAAAGGACCCACTCTTAATGCCAGGCAGGCTGCTAAGTGAAGAAGACGCATCAGCCATCAGCCAGTAAGTCATCATCTCTGCTTTCTAGAAGTTCATCTAACGGACTGGTTCCAGAGAAAACCCCCAAGATAGAGATCAGCCAACTTCCTTTATTTAATAAAAGGTTTACTAAGTGCCAGACCATAGACAGAAAAAGGTGAAGAGGAAATTTTAAAAGGTGAGAGGATTTTTCAATTTACTAAACAAATTTACGAAATAACTTGCTCCGGCCGGGCGTGGTGGCTCACGCCTGTAATCCAAGCACTTTGGAGGCCAAGGCGGGTGGATCACCTGAGGTCGGGAGTTCAAGACCAGCCTGACCAACATGGTGAAACCCCGTCTTTAAAAAAAAGTAAAAAAAAAAAATGAAATAACTTGTTCCTAAGAGTATTAAAGTCATATGTTCCTCTCCAAGGATGTCAATCATCAGAAATTGACTGTAAAGGTTTTTTATGTATAATATCTAACCAAATAGTTTGGTCAAAGGCACTATTTCCTTAATCATACTAATCTGAGAAAACAGATACGGATCTACATTGATACATTTTAAAATATTTATTATATATCTGTATTGCATGAACATGGTTGACCTTACCAAAACTGGGATGAGTTGTTTCCCGTGTAGACAGAAGCTTCCAGTAGAATGTACTCTAAGACTCCAGGGTCAAATATATAAATTATAAATCCTGTTAAACTTTCTTGCCCCATACTGAGTGAGTACAAGTAGTACAGGCAACCCTTCACAATGAATGCCTCCTGGGTTCAAGCAATTCTAGAGACGGGGTTTTGCAGCGATGGGATTTCATAACTACATAGGCCAAGTTCTCGGAGTGAAAGTTTCTGCTTTTACTTCTCCTTTCCACAAAAACTATAAAAGCTATCAATTAGTACACAAGCCGCCTGGTAAACATCTCATTGTGTTCTGAGCCTTCTTGAAATTAATCCAAGAAACCAACCCTTCTAAGAATGAGTCCAATCCCATTACTATTATTATTTTATTTATTTATTTATTTATTTTGAGATGGAGTCTTGATCTGTTGCCCAGGCTGAAGTGCAATGGCGCCATCTCAGCTCACTGCAACCTCCGCTTTCCCAATTCAGGTGATTCTCCCGGCCTCAGCCTTCCAAGTAGCTGGGATTACAGGCGCCTGCCACTACACCCAGCGAATTTTTTGTATTTTCAGTAGAGACAGGGTATCGCCATGTTGACCAGTCTGGTCTGGAACTCCTGACCTCGGATGATCCAATCCGCCTCAGCCTCCCAAAGTGCTGGGATTACAGGAGTGAGCGACTGCGCCAAGCCCCCATTATCATTTTTAACACTATTATTGGTAGTAGTGGTGGTGATAACATGTGCTAACTTTGCAGTTCATAAAATACTTTCAAATATATTATCTCATTCATTGAAAAAAATGAAGAAGGGATAAAAGGAAATATCAAAGGCAATTATCTCAGACATCAAAAACCAACCGCCAATTTTTTTTTTTTTTAAGAGACAGAGTCTTGCTCTATTACCCAGGCTGGAGTGCAGTGGCACAATCATAGTTCACTGTAACCTCAAACTCCTAGGCTCAGGCAATCCTCCTGCCTTAGCCTCCTGATTAGCTAGGACTACAGGCGAATGCCACCATGCCTGGCTAATCAAACGCAATTTCACTGAAACTGAAGAACAAGCATTTTCAATTCAAGAACTATTTCCACCAAAAAAGCATTAGACTGACTCTAGCAACACAAATTAAAAAAAAAAAAAAAAATTCCCCTTAAATGCTAGGTCTAATTGATTCAATGTATAAATGTTAAGACTACAGTCTCAGCAATAATTTGACACTATAAATCTTTGTTTACCTCAATCTCTTTCCCAAATGCTTTACCCACAGTTAAATGCTTAATAAATATTCTTCTACAGAAGGAATACTAACAATGAAGCTGCTCTATGAAGACAAACTCACAACATCCAGCACTCAAGTACCTTTTGAAGATTTAGCTAACATTTATTGTGCACCTAATTCAAGTACCATGCATTACTTGTGGGTTAGATGCATCTACATAAACCATCTCACTAACCTCATGAACCATGCCCAGATACTCTTGGATTCCCAGTACTAAACTCATTAGATCTCAAATACCAGATGGTTCTAATACTAGCAACTTTGGCCGGGGAGGGTGGCTCATGTCTGTAATCCCCGCACTTAGGGAGGCTAAGGTGGATGGATAACCTGAGGACAGGAGTTTGAGACCAGCCCAGCTAACATGGTGAAATCCCGTCTCTACCACAAATACAAAAATTAGCTGGGTGTGGTGGCATACGCCTGTAATCCCAGTTACTTGGGAGGCTGAGGCAGAAGAATCGCTTGAACCTGGGAGGCAGGGGCTGCAGTGAGCAGAGATCGCACCACTGCACTTCTGCCTGAGTGATGGAGCAAACCTCTGACTCAGAAAAAATAAAAAATACTGGCAGCCTTGATCCCACCTAGTTAATCCTTAGAACTCAACTGGAACTCAACTCCTACTGGAATTCAACTACTTGCTCTAAGTCTTAAGCAATATTTTTTATGCTTTCTACTAGGTATTGCTCAAAATAAATCCTTGTGCCTGTTCTGAAGATATCAACTCCAGAGTAAAGATCACTCATCCCAGATAGGGCACATGGTGATAGTGCCCATATCTATAAGTCCTCTCTTAGACAGCACCAGCTAAAGAATAAACCTAGAATGCTAACAAAACTGAATTTCAGTTGGGCGAAAGACACTGGATGTTGGTATTATTCCCAGCCTCAAAACCCTTTTCTAGTCCTCCGAATACAGAAAGCTTTTTCTATTTTAACAAACTGAGCAGGTAAGTTTGACTCAAGGGTCCCTACCCGCATACTCGTCAGAGAGAACTAGAGGAAAACAAAAAATATTCCAACTAGCATGACGACATTACAATGTTAACAACACATTACTCACCATTGTGCTACAAGAAAGAACCTGCAAGTAGGCAGGAACTTTCGGGAAGCCAAAGAAACAAACAAAATTCTCCTAGTCCTCAAAGCCTAACACATCCAAATGCCAAAGCAGGTCACACTGTCCAGTTTATAGCCAGGTATAAGTGGGTGGAGAGGGAGAAGGGAGAGGCGAGGGGAAGAGAGGAAAAGCATTATTGAGCAGGTATGCTTTTCAGCATCAAGACATATCTTTCTTGGATTCATCAAGAACATTTTTAACAACAAAAAAACTGGGGTTCCACTATTTTTATGACTTTGTATATTCTCAGAGAACATCCAATATATGTAAATGATGGCACAATGTAATAATGGTTGCAGACATTCCTTTTGGAATCCATCAGAGCTATACCTAAATCCTACCTGTTACTTTCTTGATTTGTGACCTTGGGTAAATTATTTAATGTCTCTACTGCTTAGCAGAGACTTCAGCTGACATTCACAATAGTCTCCTCAGAACCTTAAACAGTGCCTAAATCACACTAACACATATTTTGGATGAATTAATCTGTAAGGGAGCATAAAAGTATCTGTTTTATGGAATTTTTTTTTTTTTTTTTTTTTTTTTTGAGACGGAGTTTCTCTCTTGTTACCCAGGCTGGCGTGCAATGGCGCGATCTCGGCTCACCGCAACCTCCGCCTCCTGGGTTCAAGCAATTCTCCTGCCTCAGCCTCCCGAGTAGCTAGGACTACAGGCACGTGCCACCATGCCCAGCTAATTTTTGTATGTTTAGTAGAGACGGGTTTCACCATGTTGACCAGGACGGTCTCGATCTCTTGACCTCGTGATCCACCCGCCTCAGCCTCCCAAAGTGCTGGGATTTATGGAATTTTTATGAGTATAAATGAGATGTTATATAAAGTGTTTAATATAACTCAGGCTAGGATCTCGATATTAAATAGGAAAGTTTACTTCCCTTTATTCTCCAGCCAGGTCAGAAGTTATGACAGAAGAGCTGTGGCAAGGAATTAGACGGGATAAGCATGGTAGAAGCCAAGCATTAGAAGATGTTTACTACTATCATCATGTGCCATACCGAAGATGAGTGGTGCTTATTCTGGAGTTAGCTTAAGAACAGGCACAAGGATTTCTTGTGAGCATTACCTAGTAGAAAGTATTTTAAAATGCTTAAGACTGTGAGAGCAAGGAGCTGAGTTCCAGGAAGCAGCTGAGTTCCTAGTCAGAAAATCCGAGAACATTAAAAAAAAAAGGCCGGCACGGTGGCTCATGCCTGTAATCCCAGCACTTTGGGAGGCTGAGGCGGGCAGATCACAGGTTAGGAGTTCAAGACCAGCCTGACCAACATGGTGAAACCCCATCTCTATTTTTTTTTAAAAAAAAGAAAATCCGAGAACATTTAGTCTTGGAAGATGAAATTAAGTAACAGTGTCAGTCAAATTAAATACCAGTCTCAGTCCCTTATGGTAGGTGAATAACAAATGTTAGCTGATTGAGAAAATTATATTTTGAATCCTCAGGTATCTGTTATCACATAGATAAAAATCTGGCAAAAGAAGAAAACAAGAAGGGGTAGGAATGAGTCACACCTTAAATATACCTGACTAAGTATTTTAAAAGCAAATACAAAAGATTTAAGGCTATTCAACCCTGCAAAAAGTAAGTCTCCTACTAGCAAAAATACTCAATTGATTTATAGTATTTACTCTCCCTTTCAGGTAATAAGCTCTATGTAAGTAAATTGTTTTTAACTACTGACAGGGTAAATAAGCCTGAATTATTTGGGTCTAAAGCTCTCTTCCTTTTACTAAAAAAAAAAAAAAAAAAAAGACTAATGGGCCTTTGAGGCTACTTCACCCACAGCTTTCAACTCAGGCAAGCCTATCTTCTTGCAGGGGAGAGTGGGGGGAAACTATTGTGTCTTCAGATTGGGAGTCAGAGAGAATATGCACTTAAATCCAAACTCTGAAGAAATCTTTCCCCTTGAATATGAAGAACTGAATCTCAGAAGAGAGCTCTAAGAAACCCATGCCACTGCTGCATTAAGAGCCTGATAGACATAAGTAAACATATTTTGTGTATAAATATAAGGAAAACCCATATAGAACTGAAACAGCTTGTGGTTAAACCTCATCATAATGCGGTCTTCAACTTCCCATTTCGTTTTCCAGGCATGGTTCTGTGTTTTTAACCACTTGACCCACCTCCTCTCAAGCAATATGATCTAGCAGAAAGAGCACTAAACAATAATCAAAACAATGGGCTATATACACCAAGTTCTACTACTTACTAGGCATGCAAACATAAATCAGTTACTTAAACCCTGAATTCAATATTCACTGAGAATGCTGAGCCAGACTCAGTACTTTTCAAAGTTGTCTACCAAGGTACCCCACTTCGGAGTGAAATCAGAAACCCACCAAACCCAGCTCCCCCTACTGCTATTACCCAAACTGAAAATGTGTGTGCATCATTCTTATCTATCCTTTTTTCACAATAATCAGTTACCAAATTCTATTTATCTCTCTTCAAATTACTCAACTCTCTCCCCCTTCCTGCATTACCATCACCCTTGCAGACAGTCTTTTTCCTGGACTATTTTAACAGTCCTCTAACTGGTATCCTTTCCTGAATACCAAATCTGAATCAGTTGTCCTAAAGTACTAATTCATACAATTCCCTGCCCAGAGATTTTTCACTGTAAGTATAAAAATCAAACTCCTTTGGCTGAGATTTAAGTCTCACTCCAATTTATCTAACTCTCTAACTTTACTAATTTTACTGATCTTATTGCCCTCCTAGGTAAAATACTGTGCTACAAACTACTTGTTCTGCCCCCAAAACAAGGTGAGCTCAGCTCACTAGTCCTCTGCCTTGAATGTTTCCCCACTGTGTTCTTCTCTTCCCTAACAACTAGATTACCATAAAAGTAAAATTCTTCCGTATCTATTCCCTTTAAACTTCTATATAGCTATGTAACCATACTCCTCACTTGGTACGTAGTGCCTAGGACTTTGTATTACTATTTATCTCTTCAGCAAAATATTCAGAGTTCATAAATAATTCGTGAGTTCTTAATGACTTTAACTGTTTCTACAATACACTGGAGGCCTAATTTTTCAGACAGCAGACAGCCAATAAACTGTTGATAGTAATTAGTACCTTTGACAAGACATTTAAATGTTCTGGGTCTGATTTTGCTCACCTAGAAAATGATAATATGTAAATCTCTTTTTAGTTCTAAAATGTGATATACTATATATATTGCTATATTGCCCGTATTTCTCACATTTGTTTTTCTTCTGTATATGCATTTATCTACATGTTACCACGTCCTATGTAACCCAGAATATAAATTCCCAAGGGGCCAATTCTCCTATTGTTTATTTATTTACTGGGTAACACCTCCTTGGCATCTCCTTAGTGCATTTTGCCCAGATTCCAGTGCACAGCAGGTGTTCGGTGGAAAGGAATTTGTAGTTTCAATCAGGCAGTAGTTTCATCAAAGGAAATCTGCATAGATCATTTAAATCTCAATTTTCATAATGAACTAGTATATTATAAAAAATTACAAAGATGTGAGAAAGAAAGAACTTAAAGTTGTTAAGATGACAGGACACCTTGTGCCAAATAGCTAGGAATTTATTTTAGGCAAGCAAAATAGCTAGAACACAGCAACTCTTAAGTCTAACTCTGAAACTCTATTTTCAGTGTTCTAAGAAGGGGTATGGAAAGTCTCTGTCCTTGGTCAGTAAACAACAGGGACCAAGTATTCTTCATGTCAAAGAATCCTGTCGCTTAGAACTGATAGAACATTTCAGGAAATGGATGGTTTAACACTTAGCCAGGTAAGCTACCAATTCAAGGGAAGCAAAAGCAGATGCTCACAATGGAACACATAAGAGGAGATAAGTTTCTAAAATACATTTTTGTTAGAGCCAGGCATGATGGCACATGCCTATAGTCCTAGCTACTCAGGAGGCTGGGGTGGGAAGATGGCTAGAGCACAGGAGTTCAAGACCAGCATGGGCAGAGATTAAAAACAAAAACAAACAAAAAATAAAATAAAAAAAGACCAGCCTGGGTAACATAGTAAGACCCCGTCTCTACTAAATAAATAAACTATATTTTTGTTAGCTAGCAGCATTGTATTTTCCCATTGTCTTGCCTTAACTCTTCACATGGGACAACTTTCATGTAAATGTCAACATTTATTAACACTAAAGCCTCAGAGGAATTCAATCCTCCTTTTCTTTTGATGTTAGCTATTAACGATTCAAAAGGCACTAGTAGACCAACTCATTTAAAATGACCCTGACTTTTCAAAGAACTATTTTAGAACATAGCCCTGGTACTTTCAAAGCTCCATTCTATATATAATATTCTCCAAGTAGGTATCTGTAGAGTGTAGCCTGGATACAACTTTGATATAGTTAAAGTAAAAGGTTTATAAAGAAATCTAAGCCAGATTTTGAAGAATGAAAGGAAACAGAAGCCCTTTAAATGTTTATACCTATCCCCTTTCTGCTCCTGTTCCTCAAGCCTATTTTATAACATCTGCTAACTCTTACCTACTCTGTTTTCCCCTGTCTTCTGCATTCCCCTCCCTCCTACCTAAGAACAGCTCTGGGAGCCACAAGATAAACAATCTGGTGCTAGGAACTAGGACTTCTGCCCTCTACCCTTTTAAGTCCCCAAATAACATCAAAGAGACACAGGCAATTGTCTCTTTCTGTGATTTTTGCCCCCCAACCAAATCTTCTTATCAAGATCAGAAAGGAGACGTGGAGGTAGCAGGTAAAGGAGGGAAATAAGTCATTTACTCATAGGAACTATACGCTCATTAAAGACAACTCAGTCAATTACATGGAGATATTTACAGCAAAAATATTTATCTCACGCTTATTTCCCAGAACCTATTGTGGCCCACAACTCTCATACATTCCCCATCCACCTTCTCAAATATACTAAATGTGTGCTCAGAAACGCATTTATTAAAAATCTGAGCTAAAGATAACTGCAAAAGAAAATCCCCTGCAAATTAATATTCTGAAATTCATTTTAGACTTATAAATGGACCGGGCGTGGTGGCTCACACCTGTAATCCCAACACTTTTCGAAGTGGCAGGAGGACTGTTTGAACCCAGGAAGAGTTCGAGACCAGCCTGGGGAACACAGCAAAACCCCATCTCTACAAAAAAATATAAAAAATTAGCTAGCTGTGGTGTCGAAAACTTGTGGATCCCAGCTTCTTGGGAGGCTGAGGTGAGAGAATCACCTGAGCCCAGGAGGTCAAGGCTGCAGTGAGCTATGATCATGCCACTGTAATCCAACCTGGGTGACAAAGTGAGAACTTGGCTCAAGAAAAAAAAATGGATTTGGGATTATCAACTTCAAAAAGATCCATGATACTGCTTTTCAGAACGCCAAGAGGAAATCACAACCTGATGGTTTAACCAAACTGTCAAGAGTTGACTGCTTTTTACCTTCAAAATGGCAATTTCATATAGTTTAACTTAGTATTAATCTCTTACTTGGGGTGGGAGGAGCTTCCATAGGCCAAAACAATGTTATATTGGAACTGTATGTTACAGAATTAAAAGCAAAATATGCTGATACACAACCTGACCTCATCATAAGAAAAGGAGTGTGGTAGGCTGGGCGCGGTGGCTCACGCCTGTAATCCAAGCACTTTGGAGGCCAAGGCGGGCGGATCACCTGAGGTCGGGAGTTCAAGACTAGCCTGACCAACCTGGTGAAACCCC
>PVKV010023206.1:0-33828 GCA_004027835.1 Alouatta palliata | reverse complement strand
CTAATTTTTGTATTTTTAGTAGAGACGGGATTTCACCATGTTGACCAGGATGGTCTCGATCTCTTGACCTCGTGATCCACCCGCCTCGGCCTCCCAAAGTGCTGGGATTACAGGCGTGAGCTACCGCGCCCGGCTTAAACTTATTTCTTATGTATGTTAAAGTTATGTGTGTCCCCTACAAGATTTTAATTCCTGAGAAAGCAAAGACTTTCTATTCTTTTCCTGTGTCTTGCTAGCATAAGACTGATTCAAAGAAAGTATTCAATGAATATTTATGGTTAATAACTTATATAAGAGAGAAATAATCTGCTAATATAAAAGCTAAGAGATTGAAATTGTGAGACATTGGGTTGTTGCAAGCTCTTACCCATAACTGTTAGATGAACTTGGACAAGACTTGGAATCTCATTCTGTTTTGTTTTCCTCCTGGTCAGAATAAATCACTCTTCTGATTCTGAGCTTTCTAGATTCAGAGAAACCACTATACACAGTCTGGTTAGTTCTTGCCTTCTTAATTCAGAAGTGCAGAAATAGGCTGAGAAGATAACAGTTTTCTTCATTAGAAACTAAAAGATTTACATTAAAGAGTATTTTACTCTATGCAGTAAATTCTAATGATGCAGAAGTCACTCTCTCTTGATTCTATAGTGGAAAGATTATGTCAGCTCAAAGGTGTTTTCTAGAAGTGCCCAATGACATCATTTAGAATGGAGATGTATTAGACATCAAAATTGCAAAGAGGAGGCATCTCAAGTTAAAGGTTTTAATTTTTCTGCCTCTCCAACATCAGATTCTATTCTTGCCAGGGACAGTGGTGGTGGGGGAGGGAGAAGCACACATACGCACACAGAACCCAGCTTAAAGTTCATAGATATTTTTGAGCTCAGGTTAGAATTCTCGCCTAAGTTGGTTTGTACACACATAGGCACACGTGTGTGCACACACACAGGTGTGCACACACACACATGCTACAGAAGGACAAAGCACAAATAGAACCAAACAAAATGTTGATGTAATTGCAGTCATGCTTTAAAAAGTGCAGAGACAATAGGGTGGTAACTATTCTCTGAAAAGTATAACAAAGGGAGTTGCAAAAGTACTAACAAGGGAAAAACCAATGCATCCATGTAATTAAGACCAATTCAGTGGTACAGTGTACCAAGTATGCACGTTATATCCTTGACAATCAGGTAGGTTAAGAATTTGCTATAGTAATGGACATAAAGCATGTTACAGGCTATTGCTGAATACGCCAGAGCTTCAGTAAAGTAAAATCAAGATACTTTAATGTTGGAAGAAAGCTAGTTCAGTCCTTCCTAGTATTTGAGTCCCAGAAAGGGGATGTGACTTGCTGTGCCTAATGTCACATACAGAGGGTGGTAGAGGCATGATTTTGACACTAGTCATGTCCTTGGATCATCTCAGGCCAGCATGCTGGCTTGCTCCTCAAGGGTTATATTCTGAGACTTCAAGAAACTAGTCTTCTTTTACTCCTGGTGCATGCTTGTTATGCCACACTCACAGGATGGCTTAGAAACAGACCATGCCAAAAATGGCAGCTGTAGGATCACTGTCTCTAGAAGATTCTTCTCTAGATTCTTCCTAATGTGAAGGGCTTAGTAATCAATGCCAGTTAATATCAGCATCTTTTGTAGTGTCTTCCTTTTTACCTCTAGAGCACAGAGTCGCAGAGCACATCTGCATGGTAATACAGATCTCAATGCTAACTGGGTCACCTTATTTGCATTTTGATTACTGCTTATTTAGAAGCCACACTGAAAAAAGAGCTTGGTATCAGGAGCTTAGTGCATGCGTGCACATAAATATATGTAAAAACGGATAAATGCACATTTACTGGCTTGTGAAAGGTTAGTCCAACATGTCCTCACCTTTTATGGACATATCCATAGAAGTTTGGCCAGGTATCCATGTTGGGATTATAAATATTGTTATGGAATATAATTAGTCTTTCTCAGCAAAAGATCACCCACTGCTTATGGCTTGAGAAATCAATTTAGCATACATTCCCCTTGTTAAGTAGTCATGTCTTTTGACATCAGAGAGTTGCATTGTTTTAAGTGCTTTACTGGGTGTCCTTTCTTCAAACCATCTACGTTATTTCACTATTTGAATTCCTTCTGTAGAATACAAATACATCGTGATCGTGTGCAGGCATGCACATGTAGACACAGAATGTATGCTAGAAAAGCTCTCCTCTTTGCAATAGAAGTGAAAAAAAATCAGAGAAACTCAGATTCATCATTAGATAGATCTCCTAATCTTTATCTCTAGTAGTTCAGTCAGACGAGCTAATACCATGATGATGGCTTTGAAATCTCTTAGGAATTGGATGAGGAGAAGCGATAGTGATGAACTCCCAGCTAATAAACACAGAGTGCTTATTTCGGCAGAATGATCAATTTCTAGATGTCCTAAGGCTTGTCTGATACAGTTGATTTACTCATCTTCGCTTACCTCACTAATAAAGCCAAAGTCCACCATCAGATTACAGAGGTGTCTGGGATTTCTTAAAGGGACAGGAGAAAGCCAAGGTAGTATACATCACCTCCCTTTAAGCATCTCTGAGCATCTGCAGCCCGTGGAACCCCAGCTGCCTTCCTCGGCTGATACTCTGTACGCAATAGACTTTGGGCTAGTACAGTAATACAGACAATTAATTTGTTATCTTGTTAGTGGAAATTTAATGCAATGATCTAAAAGAATTCTTACATATTGTGATAAACCTTAGTGCCTCCAGGCAGCTCCCCTCTCATTGGGCTCATTTCACATCTCATCCATTATGTAAATGAGATTTGGAAATAGTTGAGTTTCACTAATGTAGCTCAACCCTGATGGATTGGAGAGAGCCAGTCCTACTGAAACTAATGAGGTTAAATGCATATCAACATTTCTTTCTACTTGGTTGATTCTGCAAACCCCTGTTTAAGAAATGAATACTGTTCATTTCTTTCAACTCTCCTCTAAGGTAATTTCACTGTTGCCTGGCCCCAAAGTGGTCCAAAGGAAGTTTGATTTGGATGATGCCAGTGTTGGTACCAACCATTGCATGGTGCGCAGATTTCATGGACAATCTGACATCACATTGTAGCAAGACTGACGATTTAAGATAAAGGGGAAGGATTTTAATAGTCATTGTATCCGAGGAGGTCTTTAGGTCATCCAGAGAAGAGTAGTAGGAAGTTTGCAGAAGTGGACAAAGAGCCCTTGGTGGGGCTTGAGCTAAGAGAGGACACTGTCACTGGGGAGGTTTGGAACTGGTAGAGAGACTACTGCCTCTGAATCAAAGATTCACAGACTGCTATGGAGGCACAATGCCATTAAAAAAAGAAAGAAGCATTTCAGGAAAAGCAGCCTCACACTATTATTCAGCATCATGGGACCAGAGAGGTGAGTACAGGATGCTAGTTTAGAATAAAAAAATTGTATTTTTTGATTCTAAACTGGCATCTTGCCTCCAGTCTTTGAAATTGCCATTTTTCAGCCTTCCAAATGAAATCCCAAGTACAGAAGTCCTTCTTCTGTATCCCTGTCTCAAGACATGAGAAACAGCCTGTGAAATGTTTTCGTTTTGATTTTAAAGGGGAGAGGGGTTAGGAGGAGGAGAGTAAAGCAAAGACATGGAGACAGAAGCATTCTGTGTAATAATCAAAATCCAAATACATTAGTGAGTAATGGGGAAATATGTCACTTATGAGAAAGGTGTTTTCAGCTGGTGGATAAGGCCATGACCCTGGAGCCAGACAGTCCTTGGTTTAAATCCCAGCTTTGTGACTTAACTAGGTATTTGACCTCGTTTAAATGATTTAACCTCTCAAAGCTTCAGTTTCCTTATTTTTTTTAAAGTGTAATAAACCTCCTACCTCAGAGGGGTATCATAGGGATTAAATGAGATAATGCCAATAAAATGCTTAGCAAAGTGGCTGGCACAGAGAATATGCTCAGAACAGGTCAGCCAGGAACAAATCCGAAGAACTTTGAATATGTAAAAGGTATTTAGGATGGAGGCTACCAGATACCTGACTAGAGGGCTTGCAATTTGGATGACAGCTGGCTGGCCAAATAATTGCTCCATCTCTGCCATCCTAACTAACTTCGAACTCTCTGAACACTGGGACTCCAATAAGCCAAGTTTTGTCAATGTCTAAATATTCAATTTGATGCTATGTTCTCAATAAACTGCTCGTGGTTGAGTATAAGGAAGCAGTTTTGTGCATGTGTTAATTTATTCAGCAAAAGTTTCAGTGCCTACTGTAAACACAGCAGCTCCATTTCCTTTGGGGGACTGTAAAATAACAAGAAACAGTCTAGTCTTTGGGTAGCTGAATATCTAGTTGATGAAACAAGATGCCGGAACAAGAAATTTAAATAAAAATAACAATCTCCCCTGAGCCAAAAAGATCACCCATGTTACCTTCCATTGTACCTGGGACCACACTAGAGATTTGTGGAAGTGACTAGAACTGGCAAATTCTAGCACAATCATTAAAAGTGGAATTTATTTACTATATAACTCAGATACAAACAAATAATTGATCTGGTTAAGAATCAGAATTTATGTTAATACAGATACCACAGTAAAAGTAACAAGGTAACCATTACGATAATTTTTATGAAAAAGCAGCATTTCACAGTGGTTAAGAGGATAAGCTCTGAGCCCACATTCCCAGTGTTCAAATCACAGTTCTACAACCTACTGGTTATTCAGGCCTGGTTAAGTTATTTAGCCTCTCTGTGCTTCAGTTTACTCATCAATAATAGAATTAATAGTAGTACTTATCTCCCAGGCTTAAATGTGAGGCTATTAAAATACAAAGATACATTTCTATCTTCAAAGTGCCAGAGGCAAACATGTAAATGCTAATTTTATTTATTTATTTTTATTTTTTGAGATGGAGTCTTGCGCTGTTGCCCAGACTGGAGTGCAGTAGTGCAATCTAGGCCCACTGCAACCCCTGCCTCCTGGGTTCCAGTGATTCTCCTGCCTCAACCTCCCACGTAGGTAGGATTACAGGCACCCACCACCACGCCTGGCTAATTTTTTGTATTTTTAATAGAGATGGGGTTTCACAGTGTTGGCCAGGCTGGTCTCGAACTCCTGATCTCAAGTGATCTGCCCACCTTGGCCTCCCGAAGTGCTGAGATTACAGGTGTGGACCACCGTGCCTGGCCTGTAAATGCTAATGTGAATACTCTGTGAGAAAGATCACAGGCTCATATATAAGAGCCATGACTACCAGAAGAATGAGTGACTTCGCTTTTAGGGAGGAAGGATATCACTGAGAAGGTGGTTGCACTCGGGTATTATTTGGAAGCATTCACTGAGAGGAGATAAAAGACTTTCCAGGGAGAAAGGCCAACCAGCATAAAGGCATGAAGCATACAACAGTACTGCATGTTTGGAGAAAAGCAAGAATTCTTGTGTGGCCAGCGTATGGGTTTCTAGGGTGGCCAGGTGAAGCATAACAGAAGACTGGGCTTAGCATCAGGCAAGAAATGGTGCCTGGAGTTGCGGGTCATATGGAGTCATGAAAGACGTCTATGTAGAGCCCCAAATATTCAGCCATGGAAAAGAGGTGGTTTGTTCTCTATGTGTCCAACTTGGATTACAAGGGACAAAATCTGCTCCTAGTAGGTTTTGAGAATTTGGCCAAGAGATTATGACACTTTTGAATCAAGGGTAGAAACTGAACTTTTGATATAGCATGGTTAACTGGTGTGCTCTATTGTACATAATTCCTATTTGCCTTCCTTTGGTTTCCTTTTCTCATCCTCAACCTTTATTGGACAAATTCTGCATTAGAAGTTTCTTTTTAGGCACTATGGGGGAAACACTAAGGAGGTAAGTTATGTCTTTTGCTCAGAGGACACCTAAACCTATGCTCAAATAATTCTTTTTTGCAAACCAAATCTTATTTTATTCATTAGGACAGCTCATGTTTAGAGAAAGCTGGAGAGGAGGGCTTAGAGACAGTCATGTTTTCAAGAAAGTAAGTCCCTCCCTCTCTAGTGTATGTATTCTGCAAATGTGAATTTTTATATATTTGCTCTGGGGTTTTTGATTTTCCTTTTTCTCTTTACGAGTTGTGAATTTGACATAGTTTTGATGGACTTCATTCCCAGCACAAAATCACCTATTAAAGCTCATTCTCCAGTTATGAAAAAGCTTTGAACACAGGAAAGAAAATGGGAGGTTTGGAGAGGGAAGAGAAACAACTGAACAATAACGACAGGAAGTGAACATTTCATTGGTCTAAGAGAACAGATGTGCAGATAGAAACCCTACAGGCAGTTTAACCAGGAGAGCAGAGATGGGGAGGTCATTAGACGAGGCTGTGGGATTAATGTCAATTCCTAAAGAAGCAGATGCATTATAGATTTATACCGTGGTATCCTAAAAACTGATTAAAAATAGTCAAAATAGTTGACAATTGGCATACAGACCCCAAACTAAGTTGTTTTACTAAATTCACATTTCATGGCTTGTTTAATTTGCAAACTGACATCAGATACACTGAATTGGTATGTGTTGGGATGTTAATATATTTATTCATTTACCTATTTATTTGTTCAACAGATATCTATTGAGCATTTATATTGAAGAAAGATGTCTGGTAGACCTTAGTAAAAATGCCATTACAAAACGAGGTAAAGATGAGGAAGAATAGGTATAATAATCAAGAAAGGGCAGTGATGATTATCACTCTAACTAAAGACAAACCACACTTATTGAATTTCTGACTGCTATAGAAACAGGAGTATTGAACACTGAGATGAGTTCAATACACAAACGCCCTACTTTTGTGCATGGATATGCAACAGCGAACAAAGCGCATTGCACTGATGTCTGGAATGTGCTGCTTACTGGCCCAGTGATTCATTTGCAGACCATGCTGGACAGGAGCATCTCCATATAGAGGTGACTTCAGGTGTTCAGTGAACGGTTTATGGTCATTAAAGAGAATTGCATGGGGGGAGGACAGAGATACAGGACATGGGATTTCCAGACTCACTTATCTTTAGCTCTGTGACTTTGAGTATATGACTTCTTTTTGTCCTGAGCTTATTTACAGTCTCTAGTTCCTTCTGATTCTGCATTTTGGGTAGATAGAAGAATTTCCTCTGATCCTAAACTGTGAGAAATGCACCTGGCCACCTTAAGGGAAGATCTGAGAGCCAAATTTGGGAAACATTCCTGTTTTTTAGAAGACAACAAAGATCTCATTTTTTCTTTAGACAAACCAAATAAAGAGTAATAGTTTTGGGGCATGGAAAGGCCTGGGAAACCCAGTCCGGTCTAGGCTTGTCTGGGTGTTTCTATGATGTTAAGTGTGGGTGCTTCATAGTAAAAGTGACTCAGAAGGACATGCCCCAGTGTTGCCTTCAGGAAAAGCCACTTTTAAACAAAGTCCTTTTGGTTATTTCAGGACCAACTAACCATCTATGGCTGAGGACCAAATAATTGTATGAGTAACTTTAAATCTAAAGCTCCCACAATCCTGTGAGGTAGATAATACCAACCATATCTTATATATATGGAAAATGAAGCTGAAATGTTCAGAAGCATTCAAAGGTCTCACAACTAAATGTTACCAGTAATTTGAACCCAAGTCTCTACAGCAGGTGCTTTTTCTTAAACAGTTTTCCTTTCCCATGGCCACAGGAAATACAAATTGATGATTTAGTGTGTGGACTCCAAAAACGGGCAGAGAGAATGAGAGGTGTTTTTTATGCATGCCCTTTAGGCAAAGATGTAGAAAAAGAATTCTTGTCAACAAATGGCTTCTTAATTCTGTTTAGTTAGCCTTGGGTTCAAGCAGGTAATGGCCTAATGTGGGATTAAGAAGTTGCAAGACCTGTTAAAAAAAATAGTAATTCTGACTGAATGTGCAATTAGGCCACAACTATGGAAAATCTCCAAGTACTCAGAGCTAAAAAATAACTGTCAGTTTTGACAGGAACCTGAGAATTAAGCTTCCTGAAGAGGAGGAAGGAAGCTGAAATCAGGATTCGGAGAGCAAATGAAATAGTCAAGAACTGCCAATGAAGCAAATGCCAGACTTTTAAAGAGATTAGAAAAAATTACTCACAAAAAAATGTTAAGTATGTGAGTCAATGTATGTTAATTAGCTCAATTTAGCCATTCCATAATATATACATGTTTCAAAACAACATGTTGTACAGGATAAATATATATAATTTTTATCTGTGAAGTAAAAAGAAATTCCCTGACTATATTCCCCAAACATGGAAATTATTACATTTCCCAACTAACAAACCTGACAGTAAAACATTAGTTTTTCCAGCCTTGGTTATGTAATATGTGGAAGGTGTTTGTTTTTGAAAGTACAATTTTTAAAATAATAAAGTTATCTGAGGGCAGCCCTTTCGTTAAGCCAAAATTTTGCTTGAAGGACATCCAGCATAAAGAGTTCCTGGGTTCTAGGCTTGAGCAGGTGAAAGCTTCCTATCTCCAGTGGTCTCACCAAAGGCTTGTCTGTTATTGAAGACATTGTGGGGTGGCAATGGTTTTCCAGTGTTTCTTTGAACATCTCTCATCAGGAGTCTACACTCTCCTTCTCACCTCTGGATCAGTGCCTCCTCTCCATTGTCCTAGGTTCCTTCCTGCTCATTCCTATCAGGAGCAGGTAACCTCCCTTACTCAGAGCTTCCACATCCTTGACCTTAGAGAGAGCACCAGCCTACACCACAGCTCTGTAGACTTTGCTTGTATTCAGTTTAATACTTAGATGTATGACATTTCGAATTCACAGATCAGTCAGATACATCTTTAACCACTACTCTGTTTTGAGCAGAAAAATTAACTGAAGCCTTAGATTCCTTGTCTGTAAAATGGGAATAAAACGAGATATCTTAAAGAATTTGTTGTGAGGCTTAAATGAAGTAAAAATCTATCCAGTACACAATGCACCACCTGGCTCCTAACTAGCATGCTATTATTAACGTGATTACTATTACACATAACAATCTTGACTTCCCAATGAGATAATTAGGAAGTTGAAGAAAGAGACGATGTCATATATTTCTCCTATGTTTCCAAGAGTGTCCACCCAGCAAAGGGCTAGTGAGAGGTCACATGATCAACACAGATGTGTTTAATGGAAGTACACAGTGTTTGGTAAAGGGCACAGACAAGAACAGCTCAACACATACAAAACCACACAACTAACACTACCATTTGAAATGGAAACAAGATGGTAATTTTTCTCAGTCTGCGTAAAAACTGTTTTACAAGTCTATAAATATTATAAATAAGAGAATTCAATTTTTATGATTTGAGGATTCACAGCAGAAATAAGGGTTATTTATTATTCCATTTCCCATTTAAAGAAAGTGAAAAACAGAGCAAGTGTTTAACTATGAGTGTCTTTAATTCTGAAATGGAGGGCCAGATGTGGTAAGGGAGAAACAAAGTCTATAGCCCAGATGTTAGAATACCAGACTATTAGGACTAAAAAGGATCGTTAAGTGGATTCCAATATTTCACTGATGAGGAAACTGAGGCTCCCAGAAGTCACACTACGTTGTTGGTGACACTGTCCCAACCCAGACCTCTACAGCCTGGTCCTCTTCCTAATGCACTGAGAGCAGCCAGGCCTTTCATGTGATTTTCCCGCCCAGGTTCCTGACTTTGCGGTTTCTTTGCTTATTTTCCTAATGACTGTGAAGGTCCCTTTAGGGAATGAGGTGTGGATGGAGTATAGTGGGCAGACTCCTGCAGAGCAATGTGTGATTTGCTTTTGAGAGTAATTCCAAGACAGGAGGGACACACAGGGGCTTCTGATATCAATAAAAGTCACTGGTCAAAATGGAAAAGATCAGACCATGGCTTTCATTAAAAAAAAAAAAAAATTAGTGGTGGTGTCCATTAGTAATGAGGCAGCATTTGCTAAAACACTGATATATGAGGTCTTTACAGCTGCCTCTTTGTCTCTGTCACCAGTGGAAAACCCTATCCCAGTCCCTAAAATTGCCCTTCCCTGCAATGGTCCCTTCTTTTGGAGGAGTTTCTCAGATGCCAACCAATAATGCAGCTAAGTGTGCACCACTGGCACAGGACTTTGGAGTTGCAGGTTCTTAGAGCTGGAGAGGGTCTTAGTGATCATTTTCCTGCTGGTAGAGGCTGGGGTCACCCAAGGGGACATATTTTGCAGAGTCCACAGTTTTGCCCTATGTTGGCCACATTTACTGAAGGGTGGGGTCTCGAGTTGTGTGCCTCAGGTCTGCTGTCAGCCAGGTTCATCCTCCTTCCACTCCTTCTGAGAAAGTGTATCGTGCCCAGATCACCTTGGCCTGGGTCCCTCTCCCTGTTTTTTTCCTAGTTCTCCAAAGCCTGGAGCACTGGCTGTGTGGTTGTGGTAAAAATCAATTCCGAGTCCTTTTATCTCCACATTAAGCCTCCATAGCCAGCTGTTTTTATATGGCAGTCCCCACAGGCTGAGTCTGGTCTAGTGACCATTTGCAAGTAAACAAAGAAAGACGCAAAAAGGCTGATGATGGCAGTTTTTAGAGGTGGGTACAGCAATTCCAACGGAGGGGGGAAATTTAAAGATGGCACTTCCACGCAGCCATGAAAGGAGATGGAGGAGTCCTTCCTCTCCTTGAACAATAAAAGGCTCCTGCTAATTTTTACCAGAGTCTGCTCTGAAAACCTGCAGTTGATTGTGAGTCACTGGCCCCTCTGGGGAATAGGAGGTGGGGAGGTGGGGGTGGGGTGAGAGGTGTGTGTGTGTGTGTGTGTGTGTGTGTGTGCATGCACACCAGTGTGTATAATCTCACAGTGCCCAGAGCCCTGGAGATCCTGGAACACTTCAGCAGCACAGGCCAGATTCATTAAAAACCCTGGCTACAGGCCAGCAGTTAAAATTGAAGCAGCATATTTATTGCATTTTGTTCAAATAAATCTGAAAACGTGTGAATCATATTCCTTGGAGAGATTGGGAGAAGAAGTAAACAACATCAGGCTAATACTTACAAGCCGTGGCGGAGAGAGAACAAAGATACAGAAGGTTCCGCCACAACAGGAACTCTGCAGGATGCTCACCCTTCATGGGTGGGGGCTGGAGGGGTCCACACTCTCCCCCCACCACTTTTGCTATGGGTTGGGTCCTGACCTTTGTGTCATGTTAGGGCATGGGCTCTGCTCTCTTCCTTGGGTTTCGCAGATGCACCCTGGTTTATCCTGCCCTGCTGTCTTCTAGACGCTGTGGCTGTCATCCTGCTTTCTAATGGCAGCTGCAGAAATTACATTCAATTATGAGTTTTCCTAAAAATAGTGTGTAAGGGAAAACCTCCCCACCCTCACCAACACAGTTCATATGAAATTCGGCAACAGCTCAAGCTAATTGTTTGCCTCTATCAAGCAAAATAAAGTAGCTGGTCAGTTCTACCATGCATGGGCTGTATTTTCTTTTGTTGTTTGGTATCTTTCAGTGATGCCAGAATGGACTGCCTGTTTAGGAAGGAACCTCCTTGAGGGTGGAGGCTGTGGATAGGACTTTTGGCTTCAGTTTTCTTAGGTGTAAAATGGTGGTAATTCTTCTCCTATGGTAATTATGAGGACTGAATACATGTGATATCTTGTAAGAGCATGTAATCAAGAACAAAATATCCCCATGACTAAATGTCAAATCTCTTATCTTTTTCCCTGCAAAAGAAATGATTTATGGGCATAACTATGTAATACTTATGATCTATTTTTCTCTGTTCACCCCAAGATTGATTCTATAGGACAATTTTGCCACTGACTCCCTCCCTCATTGCCTTTTACTACATATGTGCTTGTTGGTGTGAAACATTGATAAAGGTAGATGAACAAGTATAAAGTGTAATCTAATACTCTTCTCTTACTTTCCACAAACACAACTGTTTATACATCTTCAAAAACCCTCTGACCTTCTGCCAGTTTTATCAGGCTTGGGGCATGAGTGGGTGTTTGGAGGCATGCTGAGGGTCCCCCAAGAAAAGCAGGTGCATGTCTTTTATATTTTAAGGCTTTGCGAAAGGTTAAGTGTGCTTCTAAGCACCTTACACCTATTCACTGAGGTTAGGTTCTTACGTGAAGATTTCATGGTGATAGAGGTAAAGGTAGATCAAGACCTAAGGAGCAGCTGCCAATCCACAGATCTGGCAGAGGGGGCAGGTTTCTGAACTGGAGCCAAAATGGGAGATGGCCTGACGCACCTGATGGAACAACCCATCTTGCCCCCAAGAGTGGAGAGTGGAAATATGACTTTTGAGAAGTTATTTTTATTCTAGTACCTTGATACCTGCTCTGTTTCAGTGCTGAGTCTCCCTCTCTTCTGCACTGGCCAGGTTGGGGTAATTCCTTTCTCCTTACTGTGCCTTGGACCCTGAAAAAACTATGGCAAGTTGATCTAGACCCCAAGAACATCCTCTCCAAGCCCTGGCATGCTCAGCACTGATCAGGAAACCCCTGATGTCAAGGCAGAGAGTCTAGAGCAGGCACCCCACTGGCTGTTTGAAGCATGCATTCCAGTTCCTAAAACTCTTTATCTCACAGCTATGCTGGTAATAGCAATAACCAATACTTCAATTGCAGGTACACCACGCAAAGACACTCTCCAATACCTTTTCATGTATTAACTCATTTATATTTACAACGAGCTTATTTGTTGCAGCATTATATTCATTCCCATTTTATGGTGGAGAAAACTGAGGCACAGAAAAGGTAAGTGATTTATCCTTTATTACCACAACTAGTGGGCGGTAGGGTCAGATTGTGCATGCATGCAAGTTGGCTACAAAGTCTTAACCACTAAACAATGCCATACGGTCCTCATTTCTTGACCCTGTCAAGAATTAGACACCGAGTTCCCTCGATGGTTTTGTTTCCTGACCATGCACCAGGGGGATATTCAGCAAGCCGTCCCTAGACCAGGTGATAACAGGAAGCCAAACCACTTTGCCAGTTAAACAAAAGCACATTTGTTAATTTATTCCAATCTACATGAACCCGTCCCTGGCTGTATGGGCTTAAATGTGCTGCCCCAATCCGACGGCAGGAGGTTGTAATCTGAATTATTTCTCCGTTGTTGGGGAATGTGCCCTGAGTCACCAGCAGAGATTCCTCCTCCTTGGCCTCTTTCCTGCAGTGACAGGTCAGAGCTAGGGGAAGTCTGTGGCCCACGAAGTAAACCAGACCTAACTAGATGGGATGGGCTGAAACAGATTTCTCTGATCTCCACCTCCTTGCTATGAACAAGCTTTCCCTATGAAGCTCAGTTGTTTCTTAATGGATGGGCACAGGCTGTTTTACTACCTCCCTCAGACTACATTCTGGCTGCTGATTGTACAGCAGACACTGGCTTTTCACAGCCCTCCCACCTTGGAGAATTTGAGTCCCAAAGCTCAATGATTCATTTTGCTGTACTGTCTCAGAATTCAGAAAAAAAAAAAATTTCTTTCTGTCAAACATCCTTTGCTTGTTGAATGAAAGAGTGAATGGATTATTGAATTAAGGCAGAACCTGAGAAGAAACCAAGTTGTTTAAACACATCTGTGTATTCCCCAGTGTCTTGGATACCACATGCCTTTTCTTAAAAGTAAATTTAAAAACGCAGCAGAAAGAAACATGGTGAGTGAGTTTTGTCTGTCCATCACAACCATCAGAGCTTCAGACTTCACGGCACGACTGGAGATGCCTGGGAACTGACAGTGGGCAAGGGCACTCAGTGGCTGCTGCACAGAAACAGTCAGATACAGTCCCCTAAGAGGTCTGTGTCTAAGTGGACTCCAGCTCTAGAAACAGGCCTGTGTTTGAGAGCAAAATTTCCAATGGGCTGAGGCAACTGGATTTTCCTAGCACCCCACATGGTGTGTTCTCAAAATTAGAGCAGGTAGGTAGGGTGGGGCCCGAGGAAGTAAGCTCCGGGCCTCCCCATGTTATCTCAGCCTCCAGGGACGGCAGGAGGCTGCAGGCCCTGGGGCTGGCACAGACCCAGCATCCCACTCTCTACTGTGCAGATGCCACGGGACTCAACTCGGAGTGCATGTGGTTGTGAGCTTGACAAAGCCATCACCTTGCCTTTCCTAATACTGACTCTACTACTGTTGCTTTCCAGGACTGCAGTGCCAGGTGTATTATTCATGTTTTTTTAAAATGTTTGAATAAATCTAGGAGTTACAAAGTATAGCTTTGTTACATGGCTATACTGTATAATGGTGAAGGCTGGGCTGTTAGTGTTAATTTTTCATCTCTCATCACCCTCCCACTCGCCTACCCTTTCAAGTTCTCCATGTCTATCAGTCCACAGTCTATGTCCATGATATTATTTAGCTCTTGCTTATCAGTGAAAACATGCAGTATTTGACTTTCTGATTCTGGGTTATTTCACTTAAGATAATAGCTGGTAGTTCCATCCATTTTGCTGCAAAAGACGTGATTTTATTTTTTTATGGCTGAATAGTATTCCATTGTATGTGTGCATCTATACCACATTTTCTTTTACTTTCTGTCTTTTATGATACTTTGACAAATCTTGCTGACTCTGGAGAGATGTCTCCTCCCAGGGCTTGCGAATTCCTAGAGCTGGCAAAGGACTCCCCTGAGAATGCATCTTTCACATGCAAACGAACCAATCCAGAGCCCACATCTACCAACCACTTCCTTTATGAGGCTCTCACAGGATGAGTCACTATTCCCCACACTAGCATCACCCCAGGGCAAGGTGCCAGACAACTAGGTGGAATCTCTATACCCTGGAGGCCCCCAAAATTATTCCAACCAGCCAACTCTAAATCTGCCTACCCAACCTCCCTAATTCCATGGCATGATAACCACAATAAAGGTTTTAGCCTACACTTTCCCTTCATCCCTTTGCCTCTTTATTGACCCTGGTTCTTCCCCCAGTGGCCATGCCTGGTGTGCCACACCTGTAATTCCCAGATCTGTGAGTATAAAACCCCCTCCTTCATCCTTCATGACAGTCATTCCATATCTGCATCTCTTACCATATACGATTCAAACAAATACTGAATGCATTGTATCACACCAAGATTCTGTCTGCCTCTCATCAACTCCCCTGGGTCAAGCCTGGAGAATTATGAAGAAGTCACTCTTCTACCACTTCTTGAGCACTCAATATGAGGTAGGCTCTTTATTTTACTAGGACCTTTATTTATTAAAAATAAATCTCTCTAGAGTTTCTAACAACATCATCAACCACCACAGCAATAAGGAGTACCAGGTACAAAGTCTTACTATGAGTTGGGCATTTTCTATGGATTATTTTCCTTAATTCAGATACTCTTCATCTGTCTGTATTCTGAGACTGATTGCCCAAGATCGCACAGCTGGACAGAGGTGGCGTTCAGACCCAGGTGGTCTGACTCCCGGGGCAGCGCAAAGAGCCAGTGCACATGCAGGGGCAGCCACACCTGGGAAGTAGGTTTTAGAAGACTGTCGAAACTCACATGCACAGCTCTAGAATAGCACAAAGCCTGGTTAGCAAATTGGCTGTTGGTCAGCAGACAATTACCTGGCCCCCCAAGAGAAAGAGAGGCTACACCCACGTGTAAATCAAGTATGATGCTGAGCAGGCCGTTTAGCGCAATATTTGTATTTTTTCCTAATGAGACTGTGGATGAAGGAAGCAGTGTGGCGATTTCCACGGAACCACCCTTTCCTTACATTGCTGTCTTGGATCAGCACTTTGAATGCACCCCTGCTATAAGATGGCATAGGCTGCCCTACTCTGTCTGAAGACCTGGGGCTGCTGCTTTGAGAATTCTTGCACTGGAGAGGAGATTTATCTAGACGATCTTGCTGGTTTATCTGTTTAATCATTGACCAGATCTTTATCGGGGGGCCCACCTCAGGTCTGATAGGTGGTGCCTGTTATTGACATAACATACATCCCTGCAGTACAAGTTTCTGGTACCCTGGGAGTCTATGATTCTAACAACGTAGTCCTGTTCCAATCAAATCAGACTCATCATTTGTGATTTATGTTTTCACGTGTTTTTATCTTATTTACCCTTAACAGATTGTAGACTCTTTAATCCTAGAACTGTGTTGCATATTTCCTTGGCATCCCCACGGCATCCATATCAGCAAATTGTTTGATTTCACTCGATCACATGAATCACGTCTTCTTACTGAATATCATATGTAATCCTATCAACATCCAGTTATAAAATTATCATTTGCCTTTTAAAATTAGGACTTTGGTTTCCTTTAGACTCCAGAATAAGTCCACACCAGCTATGACAGCCATGACCTTGAGAAATTACTTAACCCCCTTAAGCCTGAATTTCCTCATCTGTAAATTATTAGTAGTGCCCAATTCTATAGGGTTGTTGTAAGGAATGAATAAAACATGAGTATTTACTTATAAATGCATAGTATTAAGCACAATATTTGGCTCACGGTAAATGCTCAGTTAGTATTTGCTAGTAGTATCGTCATTGTTTTCAGTTAGTTGTAAATTACGAGGAGAAATTCTAGTAACCATTTTCGTAGTAACACCAATGAGAACCATCAAAGATACACGCTGTCTCAGCATTAGGTTTTAGAAAAACGTCTGGGATGCCTTTATATGTGCTTAGTTATTTATTTAAGGAATGTAAACACATTTTAACACCCGTTTAAGCCAAAAAATGTCATGACACTTATCACTGTCAAGTTCTTAAGAAGTTATAGAAAAAAGCTAGAGGAAGTATTTGTGTGTGTGGGTGCACATACGTAATTTACATAACTAATTGGGGATTATCAGCTTTTATGAATTTCCAGGCCCATGCCTCCTCCTAAATTGAGAAGAATTAAAAGTTAACTGTCTGCTAGAGTGTGAGTTTACCAATATGATGGAGGCAAAGGCATCAGATTATGTTTATTCAATGCGCTTTTGGGTTCAGGAGTTAAGCCACCCTTGATGTCTCACTTATCCTGAGTCTCAGACAGCCATAGCAGTTCATGTCAAAACAAGCTTCGTGGGGTAGGCTAGAAGCAGGTGGAGATGGGGCCCGCAGTGCAAGAGAGTGTGTGGAGTAAAGGGGCATGGTGCACGGGCAGAGATGCTTTTACAATTCAGGGTTTTTCCTTTCTTTTTCCTCCAGTCGTGCTCAGTAACAGAACCTCCCAGGCGAGGAACTGTGGTTAACAGGCATTGATCTGTGTACCAAAGGCAAGACCACAACCGATCAGAGGAAAGGACATGTGATTAAACAGTGCACTGCAAACTGGAAACAAAAACACAGGGCTAGCAGGAGGCATGAGCAGCATGGTAGATTGGAAAGAATAAGGCACTTAGACTTAGAAGATCTGATCTGGGGTCCTAGCTTCAGAACAGGCATGGTTTGCAACAAGGCAGGTCACTCTCTGAGCCTAAGTTTACACATCAAACAGAATAGGTTAGCAATTCCTAATCTCTCTCTCTCTCTCTCTCTCTCTCTCTCTCTCTCTCTCTCTCTCTCTGATTATTTCATAGAGGGGACCAAATTAAGATCCTAGATGTGAACCTTTCTGCAAAGGTTCATACAAATGCAGACTTGAGTTAACATGTGGCCGGAAGCAATGCTCTCCTGGTGTCATAAACGTGTTAGCCAAGGGCCTGAGGAAACCCATGAATGACAATGAATCGGACTGAATGATGACAACAAAAGTGAAAAAAAAAATCTCTCAAACAAAAAACAAGCATGTTACAATCTTCCATACCCTCTAAAAGCCACTGCTACTGCTGAACCACCCGCTGAGGTTATATAATGCCCCATAAAAACCAGCGCAGTCACTATCTTCCTACCACGGGGAAACACAGCTCCACTCCATGCTTCGGGACACAGGCATCCGAGATGAAGGCCATTTCTTCAAGGCTGAGCTGCTAACCTGGCGTACACTGGGTTGCCACGGGGAACCTGGCAGCCAGCACCTGCTAATGCAGCTGCAGCCTGAGCTTCCCTATTGGCAAACATCAAAAAGCATTTTGTGAGGTTGGCTGCAGGGCCCAGTGCTGAGAGTGAAGCTCCTTCCGGTGCCCTGTAGGTATGGTTGGCAGCTGGGAGGGAACACACTTCTTCCTGTGTCCTCCCATGTGAGAACACAACTTCTGAAGAACTCTCATTAAAAGGCATGTTGCCACCACAGCGCATGGCGGTAACCACCTCCCCAGTCTCCTGTTCTCATCTGTGGAAGCCAGCTCCAGGTGAGGCACCACGTCCTCCTCCACAGCTGAGGGACACTAGCTGTTCTGCCTCTCTGTCTTCCCTCCTCCACTGCTAGAGCTGTCCTAAACACTCATCAGCTCCAAACCCAACCTAGACAGCGGAGAGAGTGCAGGGCTGGGTTTCCTCCTCCCCACATGGCTGGCTCAGCACTGACCACTAAGCCCGCACCAGGAGTTGGGGTCTGCTCTTATTAGCTCATAGGGCAGTTAGAGCCTGGCCTTTATCTAGAAGAATGAGAACCACGGAGTTCTGGGATTTATTTTTGCTCTGTGCTTCATATCATGATTGTTTCCATTTCTCTGAAGAGGATATTGAGGCTTAGATATCTGAACTTTTTTGCCCGAGGTCAGACCTAGTAAACAGTTGGAACTCAAAGTAGAAATCTGGTCTGTTAAACTGCAAAGTTCTTTTTCTTTCCACTTCTGCAGCTGTTTTTTCTTTTGAGAGAGCAACACGGATGGAACCTTCAGTATCATTACTTCTCCAAGAGCAGACCCTGGGCCCCATTCTTGGGAGTACATCTAGGTTGTATTTATAGTAAATATAATAAATACACCTGATACATGCATGGGAGAAGAGACGCAAATCTCAGGGTAAAATTTCCATCTGATTCATGATGAACATACATGGTCTCTGATGAAGACTACACATCATTTTAAAAGTCGGCTTCTGGCCAGACCCCTCAGGATCCCTGTGAGTTATCACTGAGACTTTAATCAACACCCATGAGATTGATGAAGAAAACCTTTTCCCCTAGGAAAATGATAGAGTTTGGTTTCTGCTGTTCAGATCACAAGAAAAAGGGGGCAAATGAAATAAGGATGTCTAGAGAGGTGTCTTGAGCTCTTTCTGAATCTTTGTCACATCAGCACAAACTGGAGGGCTGACGATTTCTCAGGAAGTCCTGGAAGGCTTCAGGGACTCACAGAGACAATGTGAAGCCAGATCTGGCAGCTCAGGAGCTTTCAAGAAGCCCTTGCCAAGCCTCAGGAGGCTCTGGAGGCAGTACGGGATCATTCCTTCAGGAGGCTCAGGGCAAATACCTGCCTTTCATATGACTTCTGGGCTCTGGATGGACAGATCCTCTTTGACCTGAGGTGGGCCAGCCCTGATTCAACTGGATGCATTCTTCATCCTCAGAATAGCTCCAAAGGTCACCCCATCATGTTAGATTCAAGAAATAGTTTGGCTTTAACAAAGAGACAAAATATGGCCAGCTGACTTAATTTTGAAGAGAAAATTACTACTTTCTGAGTATTTTTAAGGATCAACATTGCCAGGTTAAATGTGCGAGTTAATCTCAATAATGGTAGGAAAACTGGGAAACGCAAAAAAATTCACAGCGATGAGGTGGGAAAGACTGGATGTGAAAGATGAGGAGACTGCATCCTGGTGCAGAGGATTTATGTGGGTACATCACGGAAGATGGTAAACAAGGAGCATAGAGCATGGTCTGGGGGCCTCATACACTTTACCTAGTAGGCTCTTGGGAGCCTATGTAAATTTTCAAACCAGAGAATAATAATCAAAGTGAGGCTTTAAGCATTACTGGAGATCTTTTGTTCCATTTCATCAACAAACCCTCAAGATGTGCATTGTTTTCTGGCAAGTTCATTTAGAAGAAGATAGAACAAGACAGATGAAGAAACATTCATCTAATACAGTATGTTACTGCACAGGAGAAATGAAAGAGATAAAAATAACAACAGCATAAAACAAATACATCCATTGACTAGGAGTGGCTGGAAGTGGAAACTGATTCAGGAGGAGATGTTGTGGGCCAGGCAAGTCGTTGGCTCAGGAGTGAGATGACTGAGGGTGGAATGTTAACTTTTCCACTAGTGGCATGGTTGAGTCAGTTTTCCCAACGTCACAGTTTATAGTGAGGAAGTTTATAACTGGGGAAAGTGGCGTGTATTTTGACAGAAGTTCTTAAATGATAATGTCTTGCAAAGCAGCCCTCTGCAACTCCATGAGAGGTGAGTCCCTGAGCTGGACAGACCATATGTTTGTGGCTCCACATTGTACTTCTGATCAATCAAGAAACTTGCTACTTGCTGTAGAGTTCACTTGGTGCAGTAGAGGATGCGTGAATATAAGGCAATTCCTATTCTTGAGACCTTAAGGTTAGTTGCTATTGTGGGTTGAACTGTGTTCCCCCAAGAAAGATATATGGTCTTCTAACCCCGTTACCTCAGAAGGTGACCTTATGTGGAGAGAGTCTTTATAATCAAAGTAAAATGAGGTAAATGACTGAAGAGAAAATTTCAACACAGACCTGTACACAGGGTAAATGCCATAAGAAATGAAGGCAGAGTGAGGGGCAATGCACACATAAGCCAAAGAATGCCAGAGGTTGCCAGCAAACCACCAAATGCAAGGAGAAAAGCATGGAACAGCCTCTCTCAATGTCCTGAAAAGGAACCAACTCTGCAGACACCTTGATCTTGGACTTCCAGCCTCCAGATCTGTAAGACAATACATTTCAGTTGTTTAAGCCCCCAGCTTGTGGAACTTGGTTGTGACAGCCCTTGCAAGCTGATACAGTGCAAAGACTCCAAGCAAACCTACAAGGAACAATTAAAGAACAAGTCAGTAGGAACAGATAACGTATGAAGTAGGGGTGCTGAGTAAAGGGGGGAAACAAGCTGCCTAGGAAAGATTTAAGACTTCATGGAGGCAGGAAGGCTTGAGTCAGGCCAGGAATCCCTTTGAAGGCTTAATCCCCGATTAGGCAAATCTGCAAGTGGTTTTGTATTCTGTTTCTTCTGAACATGCTATGGAGTCTACAGCTCTTTCTCTGGGTGATATTTCGCAACAACTTTTTTTTTTTTTTTGAGACGGAGTTTCACTCTTGTTGCCCAGGTTGGAGTGCAATGGCGCGATCTCGGCTCACTGCAACCTCCGCCTCCTGGGTTCAAGCAATTCTCCTGCCTCAGCCTCCCGAGTAGCTGGGACTACAGGCACGTGCCACCATGCCTCGCTAATTTTTCTATTTTTAGTAGAGACGGGGTTTCACCACGTTGACCAGGATGGTCTCGATCTCTTGACCTCATGATCCACCCGCCTCGGCCTCCCAAAGTGCTGGGATTACAGGCGTGAGCCACCGCGCCCGGCCCGCAACTCCTTTTTTATATAAAGTCCTCAGCCCAGATCTAGTGCATACCTTCTGAGTGCACTTAGAAATTCTTTCCCAATTTAAAAAATCTGTCAACCCCATGGTCTTCTGACCCTATTGCAGGCATCATCCTACACCAAATCCACCACCTGGCTGGTGAGCTGAATATTCTTCTTTTCAGTTTTCCCGCCAGAAAAAACGACGACCGTATCTCCTTTCACTTACCTTGTGGTGAGTGTAAGAATGGTTTGAAAAACACCTTAATTAGGGGGACTTTTAAGCGTTAACCATCAAGACTCTTGTTTTAGTAAATGCCCAGGGAACACAATGGGACTATGTAGTATATGGAGACTGTATTTTCTTCCTATACATTTCTTTTTCTTGTGTAGTGATGATGGTTGGCTCTCTCTTGTCGTAATATCAGTTTCACTCCTTCACTGAGATGCTATGCCAAAGCGCTTACAGGACTTTGCAGATCACTTGGCTGCTTCTATTTACTTTTAAAATAACAATCATATTCCACAAAATTCCTCTGTCTCACACCAGCTATGTTTCTGGTATGTTCCCTGACGATGATGATGGAGATGCTCATCAGGATCACTCCCAATGTCAATTAATGATGTTTTAAGAAATGACATTGGGAGTGAGGTGAAGAAAGCAAACCATTACCTAATCTTGGCAGAAAAGTCAGGGATTGAGCTTTACAGTTCAGAGACTTTGCAGGGTCCAGCAGCAGAGGGAAATAAGCTCTCACCCTTGAGTGAAGGCTGTGATTTCACTGCCTGGACCTGTAAAGAGATATGTTATGAGCCAGAAACACTGGGCCTGGGGCCGCCACTCTCTCTGCTTACAACATGGAGGAGTGGCGGAAAGGCTGTGAGGTAGGCACCAGGTTAGACCTCAGGACACCCAGTTCTAACCCTGTTTCTTTTTCATTTACTCTAAGAGTTACCCACATTCTTATGATTTCTGTTTCCTCACAGGTACGATAACCAGAAGAGACTCTTCTACTCTGATATTCTTTGATTCTGTAACAGGCAGCTGGTTATATAATAGAAAGTAAAGTTTACATAAACTTGGACAGCAGAGATGCTGTTTCTTCTACACATTGCATGTGAAAGGATGCATCATATCCAAGATACAATGAGGCCAATCCTCACGCCAACATTGGTGTAGAAAAGATGAACTTGGGATGCCAAGGGCAACATCTACCTGGATTATTCCTGTTTTTATGGTATGAATCGAAAAAAAAAAAAAAAAACACAATAATTGGTCCCCATAGTAAGTCTTGCTCAAACAAGGCAGGAATGCACACATTTTTCCAGGGCTATGCTCACGCCTATGCCATATGCTGCCTTGGTGTTAATCAGGTGAAATATATTCTGGTACAGGATTTCTCCACTTCAGCACTCCTGACATTTAGATGAGATGATTCTCTGTTACAGGGTGGGGTAAAGACTGTTCCGTGCCTTGTAGGGTATTCAACAGCATCCCTGGCTTCTGCTCACTAGATGCCAGCAGAAACCTCCACTCAGCTGTAGTAAATGTATCTCCAGACATTGCCAGAAGTCTCCTGGGGGGCTAAATAAACCCAGGCGAGAACCACTGGTGTAGTGGGATACTATCTTATGAAAGGACTACCCACACCCAAATCATAAAGCACAGTGTCAAGAAATGTTACCCCTCTGGAATTCGAAAGAATGTCACCACATTTGGATTACTAAGATCAACAGACATTTGGGTGCCTATGCAACGAGACCTTGTAAAGATTTAGGAAATGTGACTTTCAGATTACTGCTGTTTTCTTTTTTTCATGACATTACTATTCTTCCAGCATCGAATGTGGAAAAAGATGTGGGGTTTTTTATTGGACTAATATGAGGACAGTTTGGCTGTGGAGACATGGGCAGGCTACTCACTTGCTCACATATTTACAGTCAGAAGCACCTCCTGCAAGGCTGTGCCTAAACACTGCCCATGCAGCTGGTTCATGATGACGTTGGGCTGCATAGACTGCTGTCTAATCACGCTCCTTGAATAGGACAAAGGCCCACTGAGTAGGCTTGAACTCACGTACATACCTGACTTGTAATGGAAGGGAGTAATCACGGAAAGCAAACTACTCATTGCAATGATATTGCCATTGTTCTAATGTCACTTGGAGTCTGAAGCCACTACAATCAGAATGTAAGCCAATCAACAAAGCCCAGGATCCTGTATAATCATGGATCAGGAACTAAAAAAACAGATTCACTAGCATTGTGCACAGGTGATTTTTGAAAGCTTACATATCTTTGTTTTCTCAGAGGGTGAAGATTTTCTCTGATGAGTAATATTTAAAACGAAACACACCAAAATATCTGGAGACAACTTCAGAAATATTCCAAAGTACTTTGAGCAATGACAGCTTTGTGGAATGTGATGTATCCTTTTAAGGAAAAAACCTATTCATTGCATTTGGTACATATCAGTATATTTCTTAAATGGACTAATCTAATTACTAAATACTAATTTCTCGCATATACCGAGGTGCTCAGCTCCCACTTTCACCCCAACAACCCAAGTTCTTAACTATCAATCCTTAAAGAGGCAGTGAGTTAAGTGGACCCACTCTTTCAATTTTTAGCCAAGTCTACACTGTCCCTTCTCAGACGACATTTTCAACTGAGTCCTTAAAACTAGCCTGAAAGGGTAAAACAAATGAACACCTTTCTATAAAAAGGAAAGAATCTCAATAATCTCTCTCCAGATGAGAGAGCTGCTGGAGTTTGAGCACCCTGGAGAAGGAAATGCAACATGCCACCGTAACTGGAAGCTACAGGTATGAGGGCACAACCACCCACCAAAGGCAGTGACGAGTAGTGCTTAGAATTTGCCATTGTTCTTGGCAATATTTATACACTTAAAAATATAAAAGACAGAAGGTATGGAGGGAGAGATGAAGGAAAAGAGAAGAAGAAGGAAATAACTGTTCTATTCCTGGCCACCATTAACACCATCAAATTAAAATGAATCCCAGATGAATAGGAGGAACAGTATTGAGGCAAACACTGAATTCCAGCGGGGACCAGGCCTATGTTGTAAAAACAGAACCATGTGCTTTGAGAGGAATGCTGTGTGCTCAGCCTTGTTTATAACGCGGCAAAGGATTCAAGAATGGAATCTGTTCCTCTTGACCAAAAAAAAAAAAAAAAACCCTCACCCTCCACTGCCTTCCACTCTTTGTTTTTTTTCAGATCCCAGATCTGAAATGTGGGATTCTAGGGTGAGTTTTTGAAATGCTTTGTTTTGGCCTGTTTTCATCCATGTAGCTAGAAGGTGGAGAGGAATGGGTGGTGGGGCAGGGAGCCAGGGAACTGAACCGTGAGGGAGAAGACTTTGTTTTTTCAAAAAGAGATCAACGTACGGAAGTGAAGCATTTCTGAAGGAGCTTTCCAGACTTTTCGGATCTGTGGTATTTTTAGGCAGGTTATTATTATGATTATTATTTTGGATAATGCATGAGATCTGGAGATTCAAAGAAGAAAAGCTCCCTCTCACTTTTGTGAGACAAAATCTCACCCTGACTTTATTCTGTCTTAGGTAAATTTCCTGAGGATCCTTTAGTCTCAGGATGGGTTAACTGAGCATGAAGGTAGTGCAGTGAAAAAAGCATGAATTTAGGGGTCTAAGGTCTTTTCTACCTCTTCTTGGTTGCAGCATCTCGGTATGTTATCTGTTCCTGTGAAGCCAAAAGGAGAATAGTAATATCTTCATTGCAGGAGTTTCTCAAGGCTCAAATTAGGATACATCTATAAAGTAACTAGCAGCAGACCCAGTACGCAGGGTACAAGAGAAATGGTAGGCTCCTTCCTGCTGCTCCTCTTCAAAGATGAGCCTCTTCTACAGTATCCCTAATATTGGAATATACATTCTGCTTGAACACAGGCAGAGATGAACAGCTCCCCACCTCCTCGGGCAGCCTACTCTGTATAGGTAACTCTCCTTGTTGTGAAGAAGAGCTGCTGGGAGCAAGTATTGGCCTTCCTCTACTTTCTGCTGACAGAACACTGTCATTTAACTGCATCAACACAAACAACTAACATTTGTTGTGCTTTACTTTGCATACTGGCCTAGGAGCTTTTCAGGCTGATTTAATTTAATTTAATCCTTAAAACACTCAATAAAGTAGGAGTTAATATTGCTCTCGTTTTACAGATGGGGAAACTGAGGCTTTGAGTGGTGACACAACTTACCAAAAATGTCTTACTGAACAAGTGGAAGAGCTGAGACTTGAACACAAGTCCCTGTCAGTCCCAATTCATGCTGCAATCCCACAGTACACTGCTGTCCTTGGTAGGGCAAGCATTTAGTGTGGTGTTGGATTCAGAAGGTGTATTCAGCAAATGGAGAACGAACAAATGAATAAACGAATGAATGAATGAATGACCATATCACACATATTAAAGGAAGCATTCTATTTGCAAAGTAGTCAGGACCTGGGCTGTGTCAACCTCTATTTTGTTGGGGTCCCACTTTCCATACACTCTGGCCTCATCTTTATTGCTTAAGCTGTCTTTGTAACTTAGTACTGTTTTTTTTTTTTTTTGAGATGGAGTCTCGCACTGTCACCTGGGCGGGAGTACAATGGCGTGATCTCGCTCACTGCAACCTTCACCTCCTGGGTTCACACGATTCTCCTGGCTCAGCCTGCCGAGTACCTGGGATTACAGGTACACACCACCATGCCTGGCTAATTTTTTGTATTTTTAGTAGAGATAGGGTTTCACTATGTTGGCCAGACTGGTCTTGAACTCCAGACCTTGTGATCTGCCTGCCTTGGCCTCTCAAAGTGCTGGGATTACAGGCATGAGCCACCACGCCCAGCCAGTACTGCTTTTAAGGAGACAAAAATGTAAAGCATGCACTCTGTCTACTGTAGAGCTTCCTAGGAGGGAGGGAGGGAGGGAGGGAGGGAGGGAGGGAGGAGAGAGAGGGAGAGAGGGATGGAGAGAGAGAGAGAGAGAGAGAGAGAGAGAGAGAGAGAGAGAGAGAGAGAGAGTGTGTGTGTGTGTTGTGTGCATTCCCATTGATGTGCTGTTCTAGTCACACAGATTTTAGCAGCATCTTATTTACTGTTTAAGGTTTTCATCATATTCCCTTACAACTTCTCTGCTTTTTCTTTCATTTTTTCCGAAAAATTATAAGATGAAAAGCTATGGAATTTTGGGAGGTTTCCTTATCAAGCCTAAAATACACATGTATATTTTTTAAGATTATATTTAGTACAATCTAGACAGACACATTTTCAACAGATTTGGTGGTGGTGATGGAGGAGTGGGGCTTTGCAGTGATCCACAGAGCTCTGTCTAACTGCAGTCTCCAACTTCCCCTTCACTTACCATGCCCTGTTTCCAGGCAGGAACATGCTCAGGAGGCCTCAGGGCAATACGTGGGCTGCCCAACATCCTGGCTGCTCACTGTGGCCCCTGCTCTGTCTCTGGGCCTATTTCTCACCCATGAGCTCTTGCTTTTTCCCTGTGATTCTCAGCCTAATGACTTGATTCCACTAACATAAGTGTGGTTTTGTCTGTCGGAGTTCAAACGTCTGAGTAACTAATAACCAAGATCAGCCTCCTCTTTCAACCTCTACTAGGAATGTGTGTCTTGACTCAAAAGCCCATCTAGAAACTTTATCCTAAATTATATCCCTCTTACTCAAACATCACCTGATGTCCTTTACTGACATTCATGCCAGTGAGGAAGTTAGAGTGCAGTGCCACTAGGACAGGCTGCTGAGCCAACAGTTCAGTCATACAACATAACGTTGGACTACAGATAGGAGAATTTTGGAAATAATCATCTCCGGTTAAAAAAAGAAAAACTAACATGATTTTTGTGTTTTGCTTATTCTTTCTTTTGATTAAACATCTTAATTTGTCTGTATTTTCACAATGATCAGTCACGAGCTCTCTTAGACTATAAATTATTACTGGCAGGGCATAACTATTATCTTATTAGTTTCAGTGTCAATTATCCAGCATTACGTGATGCAGAATTACATCCTTAAAAATAATTATGTGTGCTGTTGGGGGCTGTGCAGAAGAATTGAATCAACTGGTATGAAATGGATTCACCAGTTTTAGCTGACTTTAGCAATGCAGACAACCTAATAACTATTACTTTCCTATTTTTTCTATGAGCATTAGTAAGTAGGATTGCCGTGAGTTATCTCTGAGGTGGTTCTGACTTTTATCCTACTGTGCCTATGTAGGCCAACACCAACCTCATGATCTATGCTAGTGGTGTGGATGTACACTGCACACATCCCAGAGTTTTTTCTTCAGGTATCACTCAGTAGATAATGTTAAGATCACAGGCTTTTCACTTTCCCACTCACTCACACTACATAATATATAAAATACTAAGGGCAAAGCAGGAGAGATTAAGATGAGACTTACCTATTTTCAAAGGGTCATTCTTATACTGAGTTCTGGATGCTCTTCAATGCTTAACTGTCAACAAATCCTAACTTCTGGAAACTTTTTGTTCACAGCCTGGTTCAGCCACTATAAGGCTGATGAGGAATGTGACACATGAGGACTTCTGATTCTAAATAACCAATAACCTGACTAGGGAGGCCAGACTATTACCGCTAAAATTATCATCAGGTAACTCGGAACCATACATACACGAGTCTCATAGCAGTAATCAGAGCTTTAGGAGCAAAAGAAAAAGAAATTCTGCTTTACGAAAGCATGAGGTGTTAGTTGAGGCCAGAAGGATATTAAGGATTGTTTTTTATTTGTTACATAAAAACCAGAAGATTCTACATCCGAATAAATAAACATTAATAGCTTAAGACATCAGTAGCTCTGATTCAGCTGGGTGTCTAGAAAGCTCTGGCCATGTCTTTTTTCTCATCAAGCCATCAAACCTGACATGTCAAAATGGTAGAGTAACAAGTGTTTTCTGTTAGGGCTATTTTAGAACTGCTTCTCATAAAACAGCAGTGAATAATATTGTTTATGGAGTTCTACTACTGTAGGTGGGTACACCATAAACCAACATCCCTGTGGATTTACTTCCCCGTATCCAACCTTCCCACATCATCATCCTGAGTGCTTAACTTCAGACTGCTCCACAGCACAGACAGGAGGGCAGAAGACCCATTGGTGGGTGAGCATATTTCCACTGCATCTTCCAATTGCGGCCTAGAGCGCTATCTACAGATCTCGCTGTACATGAAAAAGGAACGGCAGTCGTTGAGATCAGCGCTGGAAGCTGTGAATACAGTCAATATGTCTACTGAACGGTACATATGTTTGACTAGAAACAGACACATGGGTTTATGTGTATACAATTTTATTCTGTGCAGGGCAAGTGAAATCTCTGGGGTCTTTAATGCTCACCACTCAACCTTGAAAAGGAAAGCTCTGTAACTCTCCCAAGGTTGGGAAGAGGTCGCCACAGAGTCAAGCATGGGGCAAGTGCCTGGTGTGAGGAGAGACTCCCTGGAAACGGGGCTACCACCCCACTCAGGTGTTTTCCATACACAACTGTGACTGCTAGAGACGCTCCTGTCAAGGGTTAGCTTGGCCTTGGATTCAACGTTATTCTCTCTGCCCCAAACCATCGTATTATAAAAAGAACTTTCTCACCACAGTGCCCACCCACCACTGGCCTGGCTTATTAAAAGCCCCAAAGAACTATAACGGTCCCAGTCTCCCTTCTATTTAACTAGAACAGGGGCTGCTAAACGGCCTCTCGCTGCCTTTTGCGTGTGGTGCTAATTAACATGATCCAAGTTACAATATGTGCTAAAGATTCCAGTTTTGTTACTTATTTAATGAGCTTCGTGGGATTTGAACATGAAGCTCAAAGTAGCAGGGGAAACCTCATAATTAGTTTCAATTACAAGAAGTTCCTACGCATTAAGACTATTTGATGAACTGCAAAGCGAAGGAACTACCGACCAGATACAAATCACTAATTTTGTTTCATTTATTATTATACTTATTTTCTTCCTAATTAGTGCTGATTGGCTTATGATCCTAATTAATGCAAAGGAATTTGGAATGGTATACAATGGTATGGCTTAGAAGATGCCAGCATGTACAACTGCTAAATTATTGCTAATTGTTATTTACATGAGGCCTGGAAGACTAAGTAATGCAATGCCTAATTAGCATTAAAGATATGGTATCCATTTCCAATTTACACTAAGGCAATGGAGATCAAATCATTAGTCTAAAAACCTCGATCTCTGGATCTCAAGAATTGCGTCATTGTATAGTGACCTCTGCCTAAGGGGAAACTGTTTTGTCTTCCGCTGCATCTTGCCAGGGCTTGGCTAGAACTTTGCAAAAAAGTAACACAGGAACACTCAGCATAACACTGGCAATGGGCTGCAGTATTTAAGGATTAGAGCTGGGAGCCACCTGGCAAATAGGCCGAGCATAAGGCCTGGGTTTCTTCCAATACTGGAAGGTGTGTGTGCTTGCTGGGGAGTGCAGTCTGGAGATGGCAGGTTTCTGGGAAGGCCTAAGGCCATCCTGACATCATGGTGCTTATGAGCGGTATCTACAGAAGACTAGGGATGCCTATTTTGAAGGGCTGGAGGCTCAGCTAGTATCACAGGGGCAGATGCTGCCAGCCTGATGGAGGCTGCAGTGATACAAAGAACAAAGAGATGATCCTCGAACTGGGAGACCTACTCTTCAACTTTTAGTCCAAAACTGTCCCAAGACATCCTGCTCATCCCTGATTATACCACCTCTGTTATGGCAAATGTTTCCCCTCATTCTAATCTGATCTTCGCTAGTCAATAAGGAGTCTCAAAGGAAACACTCTGGGAGACTCGCTTTAGCTGAGACCTGCCTGTACTCCCTCTCACTGCTTTTTGCACAGGAGTGTCCATCATTTTGCCTTTTACCTACCCTTTTTCTTCCACCAACCCCATATTTTTTCCTGTTGTCTTCTCCCTTGTCTCTGCCTTAACCCAGTGCTCTGTGGGCTGGAAGAGTATTGGAGTAGCAGCCAGAAGACCAGCCTGACTTGATGTTGCAAGAGTCATTTCACCTCTCAGGACGTGAGGTTCTCCATCTTGTAAAACGGAAATGCTAACATCTACTGCTCCATCCCTTTCTCACAGTGTGTGGAAGCACAAATGGGATAACATATGGGAAAGCCCTTCCCTTTGGAAATCAGAAAGCTAGATATGAATGGGGAGGATTCTGAGAGTCAGTTTAGCAGTTTTATCTTCATGGGTAGTTTCTCAGTGCCTCACAGAGTTAAAATCCAGTCTGTAAATACTTCCCCTTTTCACTGTCTGGCCTACATGTGGACAGAGAGGCACCTCCTGGAGGTGACTCCGCAGAGCTGAATGGAGCCAAGGAGAGAAAGCTGGCTCTGCCCAGACCCCTGAACTTTACCCCACAAGTTCCTCTTCTCCTCTGAGTATCTCGTAGATGGAGAGGTTTGCTTTACTGACAGTCTGGCCCAGGGAAAGTAGGCTGTAGTCTCTGTAATTCTCTGAGAGATTCTTTGGAGAAGTTTTCATGTGTTCAGGCAAATATTGCTCCTGGCTATCAGGTTTTATTTAAACATGGAATTCTCTGCAGCCTCATAAGTATTTTAAACTTTTTGAGAGAGAAAAAGAGAAAAGGAGGGAGGGAGAGAGAAAGAAACAAGAACAGCAGCTATCTGATGTTTAATACACATCAACTCTCTATTGGGTTTTTGGGGATGCTTCATTCAAACTTCACTGTGGGCCTGTTGAATTTTGATTTCTCAAAGTTGGTGAAAATATTTTCCTGAAAAATATCAGTTCAAATCATTTGGTAAATGTTATGGCCGATATGTGTGCCATAAAATTCAGATGTTGGAAACAATCCCCAGTGTAACAGTGATGGGAGAAGGGGCCTAATGGGAGGTGTTTAGGGCCCTGCCTCATGAATGGATTAATGCTGCTGTTTAATATAACAAGAGCTTTTGGGAGCTGGTTTGCTTTCTTCCGCTATTCAGTCACATGAGGAGATAGTGTTCATCTTTCTTTATTACCTTTCACCATGTCAGGATGCACCAAGAGGGTCCTTGGCAGACACTAATGCTAGCATCTTGATTTTGGACTTCCCAGCCTCCAGAGCCATGATAAATAAATTTCTGTTCTTTATGAATTGCCTAGTCTGTAGTATTCTGCTTTAGCAGCATAAATGGGTGAAGACAGGTTAAATTATCTATGCATGTTTTATACACACACATAAACATACACACTAAAGTCTGCATATGTACACTTAAAAAATGTGGTCTTCATATGTAAGTCTGCATATTTACATATGCATGTCTGCATATTTACATTTAAAATGTACATTAAAAACATAAATAACATGGTCAGTTGTCTACTACCACTCACCTTAAGACAGATAATCTTGCTAATACCTTTGAGACTCCCATATGTGTTACTCCCAACTCACACCAGGTTCCTTTGGGTAAACTTAAGAAAAGTACCTTTTTCTTCCAGTGAAGTGAATTCCCACACCTGGGCAAAAGGCTTGGGAGTATCTTAAAGGGCTGATATTTAGCTCTAATCACTCCCTTGGCTGGAAATCCTTGTGCAGTGTACAACCATACAACTGCTCTTGACCAACCGCCCTTCTTTGCAGTTTTAGCATACATATGTATCTCTGAACAATATGTTATTTTTTCATATTTTCAAATTTTATAGATATTAGGCCACATGTTCTCTTGCTCAACATGCTATTTCTAAGATTCGGCTAATATGTGTAGATGTGGCTCATTCATTTTCTTGGATAATAATATTCTTTTGTATGCATATTCCACCATGTGTTTATCTACGTTATTGTCAATGGGCAACCAAGTTGTGTCCGGTGTTTAGTTCTCACAAAAAAAATTTTCCCTGTGACCACTTTGGTATTTACCTTCTATGAATGAGGGCAAGAGTTTCATCAGAATAGACATGGATGAATGAAACTGTTAGATAAGATGTGGAAAATGTGTATCTTTAATTTAACTACATAAAGCCAAATAGTTTTTCAAAATTTTTATGTCAACTGATATTCCTTCTAGCAAAGTAAAAAGGAGTTATCATTACTCCCATAATTCTTTAAACTTTAGCATTCACAGATTTCAATTTTTGCCAGTGTGGGTGACTGTGGCTTTAATTTGGATTTTTCTGATTAATAATTTCACTAGATTACAAGAGTAATCTTGTAATTTAATTTGGATTTTCCTGATTATAATTATCAGGAAAATTACTGAACATTTTTGTGTGTATCCTCTCATGTAAAGTACCTTTTCATGTCTTTTACCCAGTTTTCTTTTTTTAAGTAAGGTTGAATGTCTTTTCTTTATTAAACTCTAGAGTTCTTTAAATACTCTGAATTCTCCTTTGTTGGTAATATAAAATGCAAATGTTTTCACAGTTGATATCATTATCTTTTTTATGTCTTTTGATAAATAGTTTTCATTAAGATAGTCAGATTAATTTGTGTGATTTGCATTTTTGTCTTAAGAATACTTTCCTATTCTGGGGCCATAATGTGTTGCTCTATATTTTCTAAAAGGACAATGTTTCAACTATCACAGTTAATGTAATCCATCTAAAAGTGGATTTTCTATACTTTAATATCTGACAGGCTAAGTCCTTCACCTTTTTTTCTTTAAGAGTATCTTAGTTATTTCAACAACTTTCATGTAGGCTTTTTTACATGAGTATAGAATTATCTTATAAAGTTCCAAATCTGCTTGTTGAGATTTTGACTGGAATTTCATTAACTCTATAGATAAATTTGAGAAAAACTGACACTTTCATGATAATGTATCTTTCTATTCATCAACACATTTTTCTCAATTTTATTTTTTAATAAACTTCAACAAGACTCATTTTAAAAAATGAAATCCTATATGTATTTTGTTGGATGTATTTCTAGGTATCATATTATCATATTATTTTTGTTCTTACAAATATTAATTTATATACATCAACAATAAGTACAAAAAATGTAACAAAAGGATTTTCTGTATTTAATCACTTTTAGTCTTATATGATTATTAATTTTGACAACTTGTTTGTATATTCTTTCTGGATTTCATTGTAGTTATATCATAAGGGAATAATCAGAGTTTTATTTTTACTTTTCCAAATCTTCTATTTTTTTTTTAAATTGCATTTTAGGTTTTGGGGTACATGTGAAGAACATGCAAGATTGTTGCATAGGTACACACATGGCAGTGTGATGTGCTGCCTTCCTCCCCATCACCTATATCTGGCATTTCTCCCCATGCTCTCTCTCCCCAACTCCCCATCCCCCACTGTCCCTCCCTATTTTGCTGGACAGACCCCAGTGTGTGATGCTCCCCTCCCTGTGTCCATGTGTTCCCATTGTTCAACACCCACTTATGAGAGAGAATATGCGGTGTTTGATTTTCTGTTCTTGTGTCAGTTTGCTGAGAATGATGGTTTCCAGGTTCATCCATGTCCCTACAAAGGA
>PVKV010023205.1:0-33834 GCA_004027835.1 Alouatta palliata | reverse complement strand
CGCCACTCACTATACTATATAATATACCATGTCATCAGAGCATCGCCACTCACTATACTATATAATATACCATGTCATCAAGGCGTGCCACTCACTATACTATATAATATACCATGTCATCAGAGCATCGCCACTCACTATACTATATAATATACCATGTCATCAAAGCATCACCACTCACTATACTATATAATATACCATGTCACCAAAGCATCGCCACTCACTATACTATATAATATACCATGTCATCAAAGCATTAACACTCACTATACTATATAATATACCATGTCATCAGAGCATCGCCACTCACTATACTATATAATATACCATGTCATCAAAGCATCGCCACTCACTATACTATATAATATACCATGTCACCAAAGCAGTGCCACTCACTATACTATATAATATACCATGTCACCAAAGCAGTGCCACTCACTATACTATATAATATACCATGTCATCAAAGCATCGCCTGTACACTATACTTGCAGTCATCATATTCTTTACCACCATGTAAGCACAAGAAGGGAAATGCCAGTTTCACTTAACAATGTCCTTGATGAAGCATTAAAAAACATTTATTGTACTAAATCTTGACTATTGAGTACTCATCTTTTTAGTATTCTGTGTGATAAAATGGAATGAACTCACAAAACACTTCTTTTTTTTTTGTTTGAGACGAAGTCTCGCTCTTTTACCCAGGTACGATCTCAGCTCACTGCAACCCCCCCTGCCCAGTTTCGAGCGATTCTCCTGCCTCAGCCTCCTGAGTAGCTGGGATTACAGGTGCACGCCACCACACCTGGCTAATTTTTTGTATTTTTAGTAGAGACGGGGTTTCACCATGTTGGCCAGGCTGGTCTCAAACTCTGGACCTCAAGTGATCCACCCGCGTTGAACTCCCAAACTGCTAGGATTACGAGCGTGAGCCACCATGCCCAGCCCTCACAAAGGACTTCTGCTGCATGTTAAAACAGTTGGTGGTCCCAAGAAAAAGCTTTTGTGCAATTATGTGAATTGCCAGCTGAACTCGCCACTTTTTCATGTAGTATAATTTTTATTTGAAAGAACAACTAACAAACTATGGCTCTTCCTATTAGATATTAAATAAATGCATATGCTTTTTCCTTGTTAATCTGTCTTTTGTCATAGGGGCCTTGGCCATAAATGTAGTGATGGGTGAGAAAAAGGTATTTCTCCTCTCCTATGAACCTGTGAAACAATATCATTCTTCTCACTAATTTTTTTTATTTTGGAAAATAAATTTTTCACTTAAAAATATTTATGTTAATGTGTAATAAATATTTTTATTTTAAAATAGATTAATAAATCCTTTTTAAATATCCCCATTTTAATTTCTAATATGGTAAATATCAACAAATATAACCCACATAAACAAGAGTTCTTTGAGAGTCCTTAATCACTTTAAAAATGTAAAGGACTCCTGAGACCAAAGAGTTTGGGTCCTGAGACCAGAGTTTGTGCTGTTATTCCCCTCCTCAAAGTCCTGCAAGAGTTTTTAGCATCCACAGAAAGTTAAATTCCTGATCATGGCATTCAAGGCACTGCTGTACTTTAATCTCTCTTCCCACAATGTTCAAATCCCAGTCGTCCAGCCTGTCTGTCAGTGGCTCCTGCCTTGAACTCACCAAATTCAGGCATCCATTCACTCACTCACCAAACACCAAGCACCTGTCTCTGCAGGTAAGAACCAGATCCCACCCCTTAGGAGCTCAGAGTCTCCTAAGGAAGGATACATACATACACGGATAATGGTGCAAGGATACAGGAGAGGTTCTGACACAACGCTATGGGAGCCTGTAATCCCAGCACTTTGGGAGGCCAAGGCAGGTGGATAATAGGAGGTCAACCTGTCCAACATGGTGAAACCTAGTCTCTACCAAAAATGCAAAAATGAGTCTAATGTGGTGGCAGGCACCTGTAATCCCAGCTACCTGGGAGGCTTAGGCAGGTAGCCTAAGCCTTGAACCCAGGAGGTGGAGGTTGCAGTAAGCCGAGATTGCACCACTGCATTCCATCCTGAGTGACAAAATGAGACTCCATCTGAAAAGAAAGAAAAAAAAATGCTATGGGAATTTGGAGTCGAATGCTGTCAAGGGACCAAGCACTTATTTTTTTCAAGTGGCAGCAGATTTCCTTAGGGAACAACTGTTTTTTGGATCTTTTGGGGTATAGAAAATGAAGCTCTCCTCTCACCCCAGTAATGGCCATGTTGGGGACGGTAGAACAGAGAATCGTTCTGCACAATATTGCGGGGAGCATCTGGAGATGCTCAGAGCAGCCCTGCAGGGGCCTGAGGACGAAGCCCTAGGATGAGAAGAAAAGGAAAGTGAGGGGAGGGAGAGGATGGGGCCTAGAAGCATGGAGAAAGGCCAGGGTCCTGGAGAAGAAAGAGCCCAGTTGAAGTTCTCTGTGGCAGGAACAAGCACGGAACTAAGATCAGAGACATCCAGTACTTGATTTTTAGTTCATTGCTCTGCTTTGGGGCCTGGGTGCTTTCCCGACCACTACACTTAGGTAAAATTCTACTAGACAGAACCACTTTGTGTGAGTAAGCTATAGGAAAAGCAAGGAAGGGAGAGTTTTCTGGTGCTGCCGTAACAAAGGACCACACACTGGGTGGCTTGTTAATTTAACATTATCATCTCACAGCTCTGGAGGCTGGAAGTCGGAGATCAAGGTGGCGGCAAGGTGGGCTCCTTCTGGGGCTGTGAGGGACCCCGTTCCAGGCCTCTCCCCAGGCTTCTGGTGGTCCGTGGCCATCTCGGGCACTCCTAGCCTGTAGATGCATCACCCCAATGTCTACCTTCATGTTCATACAGCGTTCTCCCTGTGTGCAAGACTGTGCCAAAATTTTCCCTTTTCACACAAACACCAGTCATCATAAGTTAGGGCTCACCCTAACAACGTTTTAACTTAGTTACTTTTGCCATGACACTATCTCCGAATAAAATCACATTCTGAGATACTAGATAAGGGGTCAAGACTTCAGTATATCTTTTTGGAGGGTCTTATTTCAACCCTCAGCGGGTGCTGTGTTCCAGGACTGAGTCTATGTGGGATGGAAACAGCTGTAAAAGGTGAGATGTGAAGGAGATCGGGAATGGATAACAAGCAGGAAATTGAGCAAGGAAATTGACTATGTAAAGCATGATCTACATGAAGAAATCCTCCAACTTATTAGGAATGGAGCCACTATACTTAGGATGGGGGCTTTGGCCAGTCCATGGACACTAGAAAGGGTAATCCTGTAAGACTGGAAAAACTGGAGACACACACACATACACACATAGCAGGCAGCTCATATTTGGGGCATTTGGATTTCAAAGAGATTCAGTTTGACTGGAAAGTTCAGGGAAGGCTTTGTGGAGGAAGAGGCTTCAGGATGAGCGTTGGAGGGTGGGATGGATCTGCACATGCCCCCGTGCCTCTGGTTCTCACTCTTCTGGAATACACTGTGCCTTCTTTGCAGTATTGATCCAGTCCTTCTTTCAATATCCAACTTGAGTCAGACGTCCAGTTCCATGTCCAGCCACTCGGCAAACCTCCAGGACCACCGCAGCCCTCTGACACATCTCCCAACTGCCTCATCACTGATGGTCTGACTGAATGTTTGTTTGCTCCTATCCACACTTGTACTGGAATTATCCCAACAATGGTTATATTCTGTCTCATCAACTCCTTGTAAATTCTAGAGCACCTTGTATCCTAGCGTACCACCCAGCGTCCACCAGACATGTCATAAATGCTCACTAATGGCTTCTAAGGGAAATCTGTTGGCTTACCAAATCTTAATGACCCACTTCTGGATTTCTCACTTTCTCAAAGAGAGACTTTGGAAGGAGATCCCATGGAATCCTACTTCAGACAAGGCCATAAATGCTCTGAGGGGCAAATAAACTCAGCGTGGATGCCAGACAATAGACGTATTGACTGCAAACGAAACTACAAAGAGGACTTTGGAGCTAGAAAGAGAAACCAAAGTTGAGTTTATTTTCTAGATAATTCATATTAAATAGGCCAGTCCATTAGCTAGTACCAGAATTTCTAGGGCTGCAGAAACCCACAGAGCCTGAAGAAAGAACATTCAGTGACTTCCCAGGACCACAAGGTAAGACTTCTGTGAATTCTCTTGCAAGACTCTGACAGAGCCTGGGTAGCGCCAGCAGACATGTGGACCTAGGCAGCCCCTGGGAAGTGTCTCTTGGTAACTGCAAGGAATCAGGGGTTCAGACATAGAATAGTGCCCTCCAGCAAGACAGACGTGCAGCAACCCATCCTTAGAGGCGCTGGGAGGCTGGGAAGTAATTGAAGATTCATGACAGGTTACTAAATTGAGCTCCTGCATAGACACAGCAGTCTTAAGATAGAAGGCTGGAGACTCTGCAAGGCGTCTTCTGGCTGCCCTGCTCCCTGAGCCCAGCTGTAAGCACACTGTGATCAGGTCTACTTAGGACCTCAGTCTAGAACTGGTAGAACGGCTTCTGACACAACCACTTAACCACTTTCTTTGTCTCGACATTTTCCTTACAGGAGGTAGAACCATAGGGGTCCCAGGAGCACCCCTCACAGGGCCCAGCTGTTTGTGTCAAAATGTCGGGTCTACAGTTGTATTTTCAACGTGTTTTTCACACGTTGAAGGAGGAGTCCTGCTCTGAAAAAAAGGAGAAAATAATATATTTTTTTAATATCATGAAGCAGAGTATAACATTTAGCACAGTATTCTTAGGAAAATTGAAGGCAGGCAGACTTTCAATTCTTGGAATTCAAATCGCAACTTCAGCATTTCCTAGCTGTGTGACTATGGTCAAGGTACTTAACCTCTCTGAACCTCAGATACTTTGTCTGAAAAATGGTCATAACAATAATATCTTGCTGCAGGAACTGCCTCATAGCTACAGGGTTGTGAGGCATCAATATCCAAGGATGCTGTAGTTATTATTTTAAACCACTCTCTTGGGAAACCTGTTATTCCTTCAAGAAAGCAAGAAATGTCAAGGTCTCAGGCAGAAGTGGCTCACACTGCCTGCACAGTCTCTATTCGTGCAGCTGGACATTCATTCCACCATCCGTATGTCACCTAGTAGATAGAACATTTCTTCTGGGAAATAAAAACATAGTGAAATGCAAATAGCAGTCAGAAAGAAAGAAATTTGAGTCGCAGATCTACTCCCGTGAGTTGCGTAATTGTAAGCAAGCTATTCCACTTTCAAAGCCTTGTTCTCCCTACTTTGCAAAGAGATGAGTCGGCTCAAAATGAGTGAGAAGAGTGGGGTGAACGCCTTCGCCACCAGTGACAGTAGTTTTTCCTATGGAAGAGTCGTGTGGACAGGGACCTCAGAGACTAGCTAAGTTTTAAAATAAGGAAAAAGTTAGGAATGTCCCGAAGCTCTATATAACCAATATTTTTAACTGTTGGGATCCAAGGAAAGAGAAGTGAAACCACAAAGGAGAAGTGTAGGGCATGTCTGCGTGGAAGTGGTTCTCAGACTTCAGCAGCGCAGGGATCACCTGGAGGGCGTGTTGAAACACAGGTTGCTGATCCTTGACCCTGGACTTTCTAGTAGTTCTGGGGAGTGGACCAAGAATTTGCCTTTGCCACAAGTTCCCAGTGATAATGATACTGCTAGTCCAGAGACCACACTTTGAGATCCACTGATATTAATACTAAATCAAAATAGCTTGAGGTCGATGAGGAAAAATATTCAAAACAATGGCCCTTCTCTTTTTTTTAAGATTGAGGTGGCACTTCTTATTTTATTTTATTTTTACTTTAAGTTCTGGGATACATGTGCAGAACGTGCAGGTTTGTTACACAGCTATACATGTGCCATGGTGGTTTGCTGCACCTGTCAACCCATCAGCTGGGTTTTAAGCCCCCTGTGCATTAGGTATTTGTCCTAATGCTCTCCCTCCCCTAGCCTCTGCCCCTTGACAGGCCCCACTGTGTGATGTTCCCCTACCTGTGTCCATGTGTTCTCATTGTTCAACTCCCACTTATGCATGAGAACATGTGGTGTTTGGTTTTCTGTTCTTGTGTTAATTTGCTGAGAATGATGGTTTCCAGTTTCATCTGTGTTCCTGAAAAGGACATGAACTCGTTCTTTTTTATGGCTGCATAGTATTCCATGGTGTATATTGCCACATTTTCCTTATCCAGCCTATCGTTGATGGGCATTTGCTTTGGTTCCAAGACTTTGCTAAACAGTAGTCCTTCTCTTATGGATGGTCTTTACCTTTCAACTAGAACAAATATTAACTGTTTCCTCTTTGCCATGTTCTATGCTGCCAGTTGTCTCACTTAATCTTCAAAATACCCTTTGGACAAGGTGTTGTTACTATGTACCTTTTACAGATAAGAAACTGAGAGCGTATGCAACTTGCTCAAGGTCGTACAACTAATAAATGAAGGAGTTGAGAAGTGGACTTAGGGCTGTCTGAAATCTTAACCCTGATCCTCTCTTGCCTTTGAGTTTACTTTCTAGATGATTAACATTAAATAGTGCCAATTCATCAGCTAGCACCAAACTCAAGGTGAATGCTAACAATTTGGAGTGTTTCTCTCGGGATGCAGTTGGGACAGGAGGGTCAATTTAGATTTGTCACTTGGAGAGGACAGAAAGCCCCCTAAGAACATACTTCTGGGATCCTGCACACATTATTTTCTGCCATGGGTTCTGATGTCTTGCCAGTAAGGAGTGTATAATTTAAGTAGAGGGATAAGACCACCAGCCACAACAATTAAAAAGTAAAGTACACAAGTAACCTTACCTCTTATCTGAATGGGATTATCTTTCCATCTAATGACATCTTCTATGTTCTGAAAGCCACGTGCCTACCTCCTCCCACTGCACACTTGCTCACCAGCATCAAAAAAGTAATTAATTCTCTAAGTCCAGCTTATCAGTCCTTATCAAATTAGGACAACATCCCAGGTCTCCCTCCAAATGATTTCCTTCTCAATTTTTTCTAATGCTCAATATTCAGTAGAAACTGCAGGCTATTAAGGGTTTGATCACTCTCATAATCTCGAGGACCCTGGACCATAATGATACCGGTTTAAATACAAGGAAAATGCAGCAAAATTTCTGCATGGTCCTAATCCCAACACCAACATGGGCAAGACCCATGAAGAGATGGAAAGGGATGGTCATTCCCAGGCCACTTGGTCCATGGTCCCTCCTGGGATGTCAAGGGTACCCAGGAAGCCTGGGAAAGACAGTCTGCTTTTTTCACTCTGAAACCAATTAATGCTGAAAAATTATACACAAAAAAAACTTAATTAAATTAAACCCATAAATGAGCTAAGTAGTTATAGACTTCAAAAACAGAAGCAAAGCTGGGGCAAATGAGAACCTGGACCCACCATGCAGCCATAAAAAGGATGAGTTCGTGTCCTTTGCAGGGACATGGATGAAGCTGGAAACTATCATTCTCAGCAAACGGATGCAAGAACAGAAAACCAAACACCACATGTTTTCATCCATAAGCGGGTGTTGAACAATGAGATCACATGGACATAGGGAGGGGAACATCACACACCGAGGCCTGCTGAGGGTAGGGGCCTAGGGGAGGGATAACAGGGGGTGGGAGGATTGGGGAGGGATAACATTAGGAGAAGTATCTAATGTAGGTGACGGTGGGATGGATGCAGCAAACCACCATGGCAAGTGTATACCTACGTAACAATCCTGCACAACAATCTGCACATGTACCCCAGAACTTAAAGTATAACAAAAATAAAATAAAACAAAAAATTTAAAAAAGAGCATCAAGGACCAAGGTTGTGTGTTTGTGTGTGTGTGTGTGTGTGTGTGTGCCTGCCTGTGTCTGTGTATCTGCCTTCCTCCCTCCTTCCATCTCCCTCTGTCTCTCTGTGTGTGTATGTGTCTTTCTGTCTGTCTTTGTATCTATCTTCTCCCTCCTTCTCTTTCTCCCTCCTCCTTTCCCTCTCTTTCTCCTTCTCTCCTCTTCTTTATCTCTCCCTCCCCTAACACTTCTGAGCTTTATTCTGTTCACTCTGCTAACTGGTGTTCTCTGCTCCCCCTGCACACAACATAAAAGTAACCCCTCCAGCTCTGCAGAGCCTCCCATCCCACAGTAGTCCTTGGGTCCAATTCCAAATTCCCAGGAGGAAGAAGTTACCAGAGCATTTGGGGTCAGTTGTTCACCCCCAGATCAATCAGCTGTGGCCAGGGCAGGGGGCAAGATGAGGAGGTAGCCTATGCCCACTCAACAAACTCAAGGCAGGCAGATTAAAATGCCCACTGTAGGGGGCTAAGCAAAGCCACCACCTAGATTGTGAACAAAGGGTCTACAAGGAGCTAAGTAGCCTCAGGAAACCTAGTCTTGCAAATCCAAACCCGTTAAAGGAAAGCAGCACGTTCCAAGAACACAGACTACAGGAAAGGCCAGAAGTTTATTTTGTCTGTACCACGGTAGGTGATTCTTATTTTAATAAAATGAGACTAAAGATAAGAATGAGATAAGATGCGTTATTCATTTTGTCAGAAGAGGGAAATGAACCTTCTTATGTGTTTTGCAGCAGTTGTACCCCATGACGGAACAGGTGATTGTAGCCAACAGTGTGCCTGGCATTACTGCCCCAGGTAATGTTCATGTCATCCAGCCCAGCTACTCTGTGGTCTCCGGAAGTCATGTGCAGCCTTCAGGGGTGACCACTTACCCAATCTCACCAAAAGTAATCCAGTATACTACAGCAAGAGCAAACTTACAGAACCAATTTGTGGTGGACCAGAACCCAGTGCCAGGTGCACAGAGTCAGCCCACGGGGTATCAGCAACAGTATCCGGTGGGAACAGCCGGTTTGCAGATTGTGCCTGGAGTGATCCAATACCCACAGGGAATGACGAATTTCCAGACACGGCCTGGAGACCCTCAGAATCCTCTGAATGCTAACCCTGGGCTGACACCCACCTCAAACTCGTCCCAGTGGAACGTGTCATTTTCATCATTTACTGCATTTGATCCCAAGAAATTCATAAATGAGGAGGTCAGAACATTAGGGGTGAGTGTGATTTCTTCTTCTCTCTGATTTGGGTCACTTCACAAGCCAGGTCTAGTGCTCTGGGATGAGGAAGGGAATGTGTTGAGAGGGCAAAAGGCAGAAAGAGTGAGTGTGGGGGGCGATTTCTGGAGGCTGGACCCAGCACAGTCCCCCAGATGCCAGCCCCTCTTCCCTGTCTTCCTCCTGCTCCTCAAGGAGACCCGTGGTCTTTGGAAGAGGCTGAATAATCACTGACCACCCCTCCCTAGCTAGCTATCAGGGGCATAGGTCAGCAACAGTTCCGCTAAAAAGACCACTGACCAGGGAGTCAGGCAATCCAGGGCTCAGACCAGCTAGATTTGCTGAGCAGCCTTTCAGACATCTCTTCCCCACTCTGGGCCTCCGTTTCCTCATCTTTACAATAAGATCTAGCTTTCTTAAATTCCCTTTAGCTCTGAGGTTTTATGATTTCCTCCTCAATCAAGGGGGCCCCTGCCTCTTTCCTGACTCCTCCAGATTTATTTCACATTTTGCAAAGCTCAATTTAATTCTGTTTTTGAGGCAGAAATCCAGATCCCACTGAATGCTCGGCCAACTCCTAGCATGGAGACTGGCATGTCACAGGTGCCCATACGGTATGCACGCATCCATTCGACACGGCAGGCACCCTGCAAGGAGCTGGAGACTCAGAGATAACCAAGATGCCATCCATGAAGACCAAGGAGGGTCTTTATTCATGGTGGCTGTTGTAATTACAACACCTTCTAGAAATAGCCGTGAGACAAATGAACAAGTTATTGTGGGTGCCCAAAGTGCACATTGTCTGCCTTCTTTGAGAGGTTACAAACTCCCTCCTGGAGGAAAGAGGACAAGAACAGGTTCAGAAAAGTGACAAACTTACGAACATCCCAACCCGTCCCTCCTTATTTAATCCAGGATCCTTGTAGACAAGTAGACTGTACCAGGAACAAGGCGTTCTTTGCCTCCAAAACAAATCAAAATCAAATCATGAACTAAATTCTATAAAACAGCAGTCAGGAATAGAAACCCTGGTCATGAGCATCAAGCGAGGTTATAAATGTGTGTGGAAATCCTCCAAAAGGTAAAGCTGGTCTATGATATTGCACAGTAATTATAATCTTGTATTGCAATGACTGTCCTTATTATTAATTAATACTGGGTAAAGGCTTGTTAACTTTGGCTCCCAATTATTCTGTTATTCTAAGATATTTTGGAAGGATTTGAAAATTTGTCAAAACAGAATTAAGTCAGAGCAAATGTCTGGGGAACCAGGTCAAACAAAGTGAAAAGCCGAAAAGCCAAAAAGCCAAAAATATGGACTCTCTTTAGTCAATTACAGTTTTGTTTTGGGGAGGAAACTATCTATGCCTCCCTCTTAGCCCTTTTCCCGTTTGCCCCAAGAATACTCGCCGGGAGCATTGGCAGCTGCAGCATTTACCCCAAGACAACTTTGCCGTGTAACATCTCACTTGTATTATTATTTTTGCATTGCTCTAGTATATCAACCTTGGAAACAAGAGACGTCATTCTATTTAGAGCATTCCGTTTATTTATAGCATACTGTACAAAATACAGTAATTCTTGATTGCTAAAAATCAAAAAATATAGTAATTCTTAATTGCTGAAAATGTCAAATCCTAGAAAACGTAGCATTTCCATACATAGTGTTAACGTCGTTCTCAAACAGCTGTGGGCCAAAGATGCAACTGACGAATCCAATTTTTCCCAAATAGGCAATTCTGATGTTAGTTCTGTCTGGAAATCACTCGAACAACCGTTTTGTAATTTATTTTCACACTGAAAATCAGCCAGATTTGCTTCAGCCTCAAGAGTGTGTTTAGGTAAAATTAAGTGAGTGGCACTATTTTTTTTTTCTAAAGGAGAAAGGGATTTATTAACATACTGATAAAGTGGGCCTGTAGACACAATCAAGCATGTCATCTTAGGAAGGGGCATTCATATGAAACCCAGGTCTGTCACCAATTCATAGACTCAGGGACCAGGAGGGCAGAAAGTGGCTGCCCTAGGGTGGTCATTTGACCCCTGAGGAAACTGAAGCCCAGGGAAGCCAGAGGCAAAGGCTGTAGGAGCCCCAAATGAGAGGGAATTCATGCTATATAGGGGGTCAGAAAAAGAATCTCTCTGATCCTTAAGGGAAAGATAGGATTTCAATAGGACAAGAGTAAAGCAAGCAGATTTCAGACAGTGGCAACAGGGGAGAAAAAGAAGGGAAGAAAAACAGAGAGGAAAAAAGGGGAAAAACACAGGACTTGCAGGGAACAGAGGGTCCCCTGGCATGTACATTGCCAAGGAGAACCGTGGGCACATCATAGAGAAGGCTACAAAGAGAATATTGGTACCGGGAAGATGAATGGTGTCAGCAGAGGGCATTGAAACACCTACTACGTGCTAGGAACTGGGCTGCAAGTTTCACGGGCACATTGAATCTCTACCACAGCCCTGCAGGCTGGATACTGTTATCCCCATCTTGCAAATAGGTAACCTCTCATAAACATGTTCTCAAGGCTGAAGCAAATCTGGCTGATTTTCAGTGTGAAAATAAAATATAAAAACTGCTCTTTGAGTTATTTCTAAACAGAACCAACATCAGAATCATCTGAATCATCAGAATCATCTATTTTGGAAAAATCAGATGCATCAGATGAATTTTGGTCAACAACTATTGGAGAACGATGTTAGCATCACGTGTAAGAACGTTACGTTTTCTAGGATTTGATGTTTTCAGTTTTTCTGCAAATAAGGAAACTCTCAGGCAGAGAGGATATCTGCTGGAGACCACACAGCCGGCCAGTGCTGCAGCCAGGATAAGAGCCCAGGTGGTTTTCCACCAGAACCCGGGCTCCGCCCATGTCTCTGCACACTTGTGGGCTCAGTCTAAAGGGAAGACATTTCTTGCTCTGTTATAAGCAGTCTTACCTTTCCTTTATGTCTGTGGTTCTCAGCCTGAGTGCACATTCACATCACCTGTGAAGTTTTTTAAAAACACCCAGGCATGGACCCCACCCTCAGAGATTTTTATCCAGTTGGTCTGGGATGAGCCCCAACACCAATCAGGCCTGGGGTGATTCTGGGGTGCAGCCAGGGTGCAAAGCACAGCTCCACAGCCCGCAGGCCCCCAGTTCTGCTCACTCACGCTGACTTGTTTTCCCTGGCAGGCCATCCAGATCCTCATCGGCCTGACGCACATTTTCTCTGCAATTAACCCTATGCTGTATAGCTGTTCTTTTGTGATGCCATGTTATACTGCAACTGGGATTTCAGGGTACCCAGTCTGGGGAGGACTATTCGTAAGTACAAGGCCGTATGGTCTCCTTCCTGGGTCACTAAACTGGGACAAGAAGGAAGTGGAGGAAGAAGGAGCGTGGAATCCCATTCCCAGTAATATGACTCCATAGACTAGAGCCAGCTGCCTACCTGCAGATACACCAGAGGGTTAAAGATCCAACTACCCTTCCATCTCCCTGTCTCAGCAACACTCCCTCCCACTGCCACCCTCCCCATCTCCCATACCTCCCACCCAGCCTCTAGGTAGGTGAATCACTTGGGGCCAGGAGTTTGAGATCAGCCTGGGCAACATGGTGAGACCCCTGTTGCTACAAAAATACAAAAAAATTAGCTAGGTGTGGTGGCGTGTGCCTGTAGTCTCAGGTCTTTGGGATGCCGAGGTAGGAGGACCACCTGAACCCAGGAGGTGGAGGCTGCAGTGAGCCATGATCACATCACTGCACTCCAGTCAGGGTGACAGAGTGAGAGCCTGTCTCAAAGAAAAAAAAAAAAAAAAATATCTCATAGGTAACTCAGAGTATGTAAAGTTGTGTGCTGTAGACACCATCTTCCTACCTACCAGTCATGAGAGCCGATTGTAAAATGTCCAGGAATTATGTAAAATGATTGTCAAACCATTTGGTAGCAGGAAGTTGGCCATGTTGGGTATACACATGACACGGAAATCAACACGTGCTCCAAATCAGGGCCCTCCTCTGCACTGCCGCCCCCATAAGGCAGATTTTAATCGTTTACCAGCATGCCATTAAGTGTATATCATCTTGCAGAGCTTAAATGATATAATAAATTGAACACTCACATGTATGATTCCACTTAGATGAGGTCTCTAGGGTAGTCAAATTCATAAAGACAGAAGGCAGCATAGTGGTTGGCAGGGGCCAGGATAAGGGAGTAATGGGGAGTTAATGTTTTATGGGGACAGAAAACACTAGCAAAACCCCTGAGTGCCCGTATTCTCCCCATCAATAATCCCACCCTTGTTCTCTCACTTGAACTGCAATGACCCACTTGTAGATAGAAAGGGCAGGCATCATTATCTATGCACATTTGCCAGATGAGGAGACCGAAGTTCAAAATCTTCCTCTAGCATTTATCATCCTCATAGCCAGAAAGTGCTAGAAGAAGGTCCTGAGCCAAGGACCCTCAGTTCAGGGCTCTCATAACTGAACAGAGCTCTTACTGCTTCTGATGTTCATGTTTGTATCACCCGCCTAGCAGCATCAAGTGCTAAAGAGGACCCTCCAGCTGGGTCCAGGATCACAGCAGATGAGGCCACAGCCCAGGTCTCCTATCTCCCAGCTCCAAGGCTCTACCCACCACACTACTCAGCCCCTGCTTTTCCAAGATCACAGTCAAGGATAGGGCAGTGTGAGGCCAAATAAGCAATAAATGCATTTGGGCGATGATATGTCCAGGCAGAGAACTCAAGAAGAATCAGTCAAAAAATAATAATAATGAGACTTACAGCACCCTGGGACAAAAGTCAGGTTTTTAGGGGAAAAGAAAGTGTTACTGTAGACCCCCAAGAGTTTGATATCATGGTATTTCACATATTTGGTGCCTAACCATTGGGATAGTAAAAATGTTAAGAGGAAATAGACAGATTTGCATTTTGTGAAACGAGGTGAACAGAACATAGAGATTGAGAAATGCATCTCTGAATGGACAGCTGTCTTTTTTAACATGCTGCACAATTGGTCATTCTTTTTCTTTCTTTCTCTCTTTCTTTTTTTTTTTTTTTTGTCCACATAGTATATTACATCTGGATCCCTCTCAGTATGGGCTTCAAAGGACCCCAGCCCTTGTGTGGTGAGTCATAGTGCTGTCTTTGATGATCCCTGAATGTTAGAATTTGACTCCCTACCAAACATGAAGAAAGGGGACTCACAGTAGTGGTGTGCCCTGGGCCTGGCCCTGGGTACAGTGCATTTCCATACCTTCTTCCAGTCAATCTCCATCACCCTGTGAGGTTCTATTATCCCCATTTTTCCGGGGGGAAAATTGGGAAACAGAGAGGTCAGGTGGCTTGCCTAAGATCGCACAGTGAGTACATGGCAGAGCCAGGATTTGACCCCAGAGTTCTCTGATTCCAAAGCTGTTCCTTTTTACCTATGGCATTTACTACTCAAAAACTTACCTCTTTGGGAAACTCATGAGTATTTACATGCAGTGCCTCATGGATGCTCCGAATAAAGCAGAGAGCCAGGTCTGAGCCAAACAAAAATGTATGCATTTCAGCCATCTCTTGAAGATATTTTCCACCATCCTCTTTGTGTGGACCTAGAAGACTGAGAGCAATGTCTGCCTTGAACAATTTAAAGTCTCAGCCAAGAGCACAGGGCCCGGAATTCCCTTGCACCTTTGGGGCGTTATTCTCTGTCTCAGCATCCAGCAAAGTATCTGGTCATGTTTCGATTTTTATTGTGGCCTCTAAGAAGCTTAGGGATAAGTTTAGAGCTCCACAATGGCCTTCCTCTCATCTCCTTCCTTTTCAGGTCCTCCTTCCCCCCTCCACTTTCCCTGCGTGGCTTGTCATCTTTCTTCCGCCTTTTGACCGGGAAAGCCCCGGTCAGTTAGGGGCTTGGGTGTCTAACAGAGGGTTTCCCAATTACCAGTCTCCAGTCTACAAGGCAAACTCTTGAGGCCCCACAGTCTGCCTTGCTTCACCCCTTTTAGGAGGAGCAGAGTCCTCCAGACACCCCAGCATGAATCAAGCTCACACCACCCCTTCATATCCCAACAGGACTGGGAAGTTCCGTATCCTCTGGAAGTCCACTGCCCTCTCCAAGGTGTCTGCCAATGCCTGGGGGTCTCCTAGTCCTCTCTCGCTCTGACATGTGACTTTCTATCGAAATAGAGGAACTTCCGTTTCCACTCTATACATCTTGCAGCTGTCCTGGCCTCTACCCAAATGTAGAACATGGTCCCTTTTTCTTTCGTCTTTCCCTATCTTCATCCGCATAACCCTCTTAAAGGGAAGCAACTTGATTGGGGATGGATAATGAATAATTCGATGATTTCACCCTCTCAACACAAAGCAGCAGATCCCTCAAAATTGAATAGGAGACTTCAGGTTCTGACAACCTTCCCCAGCCAATCCTACCAGCAGGCCCCAGCCTTCCACCACGGAAACCAAGTCTCCCCGACTCCCTTCCCTCAATTCAAGTTGGGATCTCTGTTCATTTCCTCTGCAGAGCAGTCCTGCATCTTTGCCTTATCTCTTTCCAAATCTCATTTCCTGCCCTCTGCTGCTTAGCAAGAAGTCTTCCCAAACAAATCCAGTCTCTGCCATAGAAGGACGCTGCACATTGATTCAGGAATGATTTTGGGTGGAGGTTTGGAGGAAGGAGAGGATCAAGTAAAACAACTAACAGGTACTAGGCTTAATACCTGGGTGATAAAATAATCTCTACAACAAACCCCCATGCTGAAAATTTACCCATATAACAAACCTGGACTTGTACCCATGAACTTGAAATGATTTCTCACCTCACCATCGCTGAAATAAACTGGCTTCTCCACCCTGCCTAGCCGTCTCTTTTCTGCGCTGTCTTCTCCTTCTCTGAATTCCCAAGTCTCCACAAGCCGGGCTTCAGACTCTTCGCGCTCGGCTCCATCTCTCCTGTCCCTCCTCTCCTGCAGGTGAACACCAGCGTTGGCCTGAATGTCATCAGCGCACTCTCATCCCTCGGTGGGATCCTCATTGTGATTGTGGATCTGTGCACTTACTATGCGATGGTGAGCGTTTGACTGCCAGGGCCCCATGCTGCCAAAGGACGGGGAGGGCTTACGAGGTTGCTTCCAGAGCAGAAAGGAATTGCCCCAGAATTCCATCCTAGTATGACAACCACTACATCTGTAAGCTATTTAACCCTCAACAAAATCCTGTGCCCTCTGAGGTGGCCGTGATAAACCCCATTTCACAGTGAGGATGCTGAGACTCAGAGAGATGCAGCCAGTTGACCCCCTCCTCATCCTGTTCTCTGCTTGGAGGTAGCAGGTGGCCAGGTAAGCAGCCTGGACGGCTGCCACGCTCAGCCTCACAAGATCATCTGCCCCTAGGAGTCTGTTACAGGATAGCCTTTCACACAAACAGGAAGTGCTGCTGCTAGTCCTGGTCTTTTGGTGCAGGGGTGGCGGTGGGGAAAAGGGAGGCGGCAGGGACCTCCAGATGCAGATGCAAAGACAAGGATTCAGGTGCAAGTTGTGTATTTCATAGGTTATTCTAGGAAACCTCACTAGAGGAGGGAAGAAATAAGACAAGCAAGAGGAGGAAGCCTCACTATCAAAGTGTTATCCAGCAAAGACCTTTGGAAATGAACCCACTGGGGACCTGGTAGCCAGAGAATGACATGCATCTTAGCTGTACCCTGTCCTAGAGTGAGGGAGCTGGGGTATTTATCCACCAGCTTCCCTCAATTATTGATCAAAAACTGCCCCTGGCGCAGCAGCTCACACCTGTAATCCCAGCACTTTGGGAGGCCAAGGCAGGTGGATCGCCTGAGGTCGGGAGTTCAAGACCAGCCTGGCCAACATGGTGAAACCCCATCTCTACCTTTTTATACAAAAATTAGCTGGGTATGGTGTCACGTGCACTAGGGAATTGATGCCCCTCAGTGGTATGTTTTTTTTTTTGAGACAGAGTTTCACTCTTGTTGCCCAGGCTGAAGTGCAGTGGTGCGATCTTGGCTCACTGCAACCTCCACCTCTGGGGTTCAAGTGATTCTCCTGCCTCAGCCTCCTGAGAAGCTGGGATTGCAGGCACATGCCACCATGCCTAGCCAGTGCACTTGTTGAAATGTCTCAAGTTTCGTTTCCTCCCAGAAGCAGACTTTGAGACAAGTAGTTTATTTGGGAGAGGAAGCAAACACCAACCTAAGGACTGAGGTAGCTGGGGTATTTATACACCAAACCCTAACAGTCATGGAGAGAGGGCTGTTCTCAAGGAGCACTCATTCCCTGAAACTCTGAACCTGTGCAAACAGCAAAGTGGGCTCCAGAGGCCAGAGAGAGCTCTGAGGCAAAGGAACGCAGGTGCTGGCAGTTGGAAGTCAGGCCAGTGACTAAAAGGGTAAGGCAAGTGTATATAAAATGGGTGCCCCCAGCATCTGCTCCAAAGAGCCACGTGCAGAGAGGGTCTCAGGCCTTCCAGGTGAGGTGTGTGGCACTCCAGATGTGGACTGTCACCTAGACCGTCAACCCCAAAGGACTAAAAGCCTCCCATTTCTCTCTGTCTCTAGGTAGATGTAAAGACAATTTTGGGTGGTCTGCTCCCCTTCGCCGCCCTGGAGTTCGTCCTCACTTGTGTGGTCTCATATTTTGGGTGCCAGGCTACCTGCTGCAGACAATTTGGCGTAAGTGTTGGACTCTGTTCCAGGAATCAGAGCATGCTCTGGGGTCCGGCGTGGGCTATAGCAAGAGGTAATCAGAGATCTGGAGAGATGAGGCCTGAGAGAGGCTCTATCAGTTAAGTTTTGCTGCATAGCAACCTACCCCATAACTTAGTGACTTCCGGTTATTTAGCTCTTCATTCTGCACATCATCACTGGTGATGGTCAGTGGGTAGCTCTGCTGTCGGCCTCAGATGAACTCACCCTTGTATCTTGGCTTGGGGATGGTTGGTCTCCAGGGGCCTTCGTGAAATACCTCATCTCTGCTCCCCATGTTATCTCATCCTCCAATACACTCACCTGAGCTTCTTCAAGGGGAGCTGGGTTCCAAGAGTAGCCAGACGCAGCAAGCCCCACAGGCAACCACTTTAAGTCCCTGCTTGCGTCACATTTGCTAATGTCCCACTGACCACAGTCAATCACATGGCTGAACCCAGATTCCGTGAGTGGAGCAACAGCTGTACCTCTTGATAAGAGGAGCTACAAAGTCACCCAGCAAAGGCTGATGAATATAAGGATTTGTAACCAGCATTGTAGTCTACAACAATCTTCCCTCCGACCACAATTAACGCACAGTCGTTCAGGATGCAAAGCATGCTCAGCCCATACTTTGGATGCCCAAACGTCCCATCTAATCATGGCACAGCATCAGGCTTGAAAACTAGGATCCAAATCAGATCTAGACGTGACTGAGGATTTGGGGGTACTGCTCTTCTTGATCCAGAAACCTATGAACTAAAAGCAAGTTCCACCCCCATGTATCCAACATACTTTAGTGAGAGAAAAATAGGATAAGTAGAATTCTGTTCTTTCCCCATTCAATAAGGAAAAGAACAGAAGCACAAGATTGTCACTGCTCCACAATAATTCTGAAATCCTATGGGGCACGTATTGTCCTACCCTGGGGGCAGAGAATGTTTCTTGATTAGGAGTCAATTTGGCTGTCTAGAAGACTCTGCCCATGCCACTGCTTCCTGAGAGGAGCTTTCTGATCCACTGTTCTCTACTGCTTCCTGAGAGGAGCTTTCTAATCCACTGTTCTCCAGGATCTTGACTCCACCCTCTGGACTCTTGGCTCCACCCTCAGAAACATGTTTTCTTTTTTTCATCAGAAAAGGCCTATATTTTCCATTTTGCTTTTTCAACCTGATTCCTCTATTAAGAAGACCTCAAAGGTCTTCTTGCGTTTTGAGCAATTTCAGTCAGATCTGGTCCAAGTTGGTGATCCTGTTACTAATACAATTCCCTTAAAACTCCAAGGGTGTTTTATGTATCAGACTATGGTTTTCACCATCTGATAAGAGCCACACATGAGACTGTTCTAGACATACTTCTCTCTCTAAATCTACCAATGTCTATTTTGAGAGTAGGCTTCTGTGAGACAAATACTTTAAGGTTCTTAGAAGCATTTTGTCTAGCTGAAAGGGTCTAACAAGCACTGATTAGGCCTTCAAAGGTCTTAACAAAGGGCTACGTAGACACATCCTTGTTTTGATATTTGTTCTTAGCCCTAGTTTTACTTTGAATGTTATTTATCGTTTCAGGACCTTGGAAATTAGAGACAATCTTGTTTTCTAACTCATCAAGTCCTGGGCCCTCTACTTTGCCTCTAAATACCACTTGCAAACTAAATCATTCCTTCCTTATCATCTCACTTTCTTACACCACTTTATCATATGCAGCCAGGAGCACCCAAGTGACATTTTCAATATTCTGCCTGATCTCCTTAGTCAAATCCAAATGTTATTAGATGCATATTTTTGTCTTCTAAAATACAACAGTGCTCCACCACTATATAACGTGGGAAACCATTTCTCCACTCTGCTGTGGCAGTTTCCTCTACTCTTTTCCAGCCTCCTCCAGCAGTGAGATCACCACTTTTCCAGCCTTTGCTAGAGGCTTACTCGCAGCTTCTCCAGCCCCACCTGCCACCCAATCCCAAACCCCATGCATGTGTTGGATGATTGTTATCTAGCTACCAATTTCTATGTCAGTTGGCTTTTGTCCTGTATCAAACAACCCTAAAACTTGATGGCTTACTCAACAACCACTTATTTAGCTCATGATTCCCTGGGTCTGCTGGCAGTTCTTTTGACCTCTGCTGGATTTGCCATGAGTCTGCAGTCAGTTGGTGAGTTGCCTAGTGGCTGGATGATATTGGGCAGTCCCACACGTGTGTCTGGCTGTTTGCAAGCTGGCAATAAACAGGGCCAGCTGGGCCACTTGTGTTTCATTATCCAGAAGTCAAGCCAGTCTTTATATTCACTGTTCCAAAGAGCAACAAGAGAAAGCAAGCTCCAATGGGCAAACACTTTACAGGTCACATTTACCATTGTCCCCTTGGCCAAAGGAAGTCACATGACCAAGCCCAGCATCAGGGAGAGAGGGTCTACCTAAGGGTATGGAAGCAGGAAGGAGAAGAATTTTTGGCCACTTTTTGCTGTTTACTACAGAGGAAGATGATGACCACGTGTCCTTTGTCTTTCAGAACGTGACAGGGATTCCAACCATATTCAGCTTCAACCCAGCCAGTACTACCACCGGCCCTGTCAATGCTACCACTGTTCCTGTCAATGCTACCACTGTTCCTGTCAATGCTTCTACTGTTCCTGTCAATGCTACCACCGGCCCTGTCAGTGTGACCACTGGTCCTGTTAACACCACCACTGGCCCTGCCAGCACTACCACCAGTTCTGTCAATGCTGTCTACACCAGCAGTGTACCCCCTGAACCCTCATACCAAGAAATAACTGATTTGCCCAAAGCTAGATGACATGGGATGCCTGTCTTAATGACAAGAGGATGCACTGTGGTAGTATCTTTCCTCCTCCCTGAAACTTCCACGACCATGACCCTAGCCTTGCTGCCAGACTGGAATAAACAAGCATGTCCTCTCCTCTTCAACCCTAACCTTCATTTTTGTTATTGATGCCTTTTTTTTCATTTATAAATAATTTCCCTTTGGTTCTTGGTATCTTTTAACCTTGGCGAAGTGCAGGGTGCATTTTTGTTCCATGGTTCCTGATGTGTGCTCACTGCTGAAAAACCAGTTCTAAACCAATGCCTCAGACAAGGAATTCTTGTAGGTCCAACTTCTGCCCAGTCCCCAGCTCTGACTGTGACACAGTTCTCCCCCACAGAAAAGGGGGAGCAACACAGAATGTGTTCAGTATTCCCAGGCATGGGAGTGGAGGAAAACCTTTGTGACCTAGAGTTAGGTGAAGAGTTTTAAACAAGACACCAAAAATACAATTCACCAAAGGAAAAAAAAAATCAAAAAGTTGAACTTAGAATTAAAAACAGTTGCTTTTACTCCAAGAATGTTATGAAGAAAAAGAAAAAAAAAAAACAGTTGCTTTGTGAAAGATCTTGCTAAGATAAAAAGTCACAGCCTAGGAGAAAATATTTGCAAATCTTATATCTGACAATAGACACATTTCCACAATATATAAAGAACTATCTAAACTCAACAGTATGAAAAAATCTAATTACAGATTAGACAAAAGGCTTGAACAGAAGCTCTGACAAAGAGAATATAGGATTGCAAATAAGCATATGAAAAGATGTTCATTGTCATTAGCCATTAAGTACAATGAAACACCACTATGCACCTATTAGAATGGCTGAAATAAAAAATACTGATAATACCAAGTGCTGGTGAAAACACAGAGCAACTGGAGGTCTGAGATGTTGTTAGAATATCAATAGCACTGCTACTCTGGAAAACAACTTGGCTGATCATTATAAAGCAAAGGATACACTGACCACATGACTCAGCAATCTCACCCCTGGGTATTTATCTCAGAGAAAATAAAACTTACTTTGACACGAAATGTGAATAGCAGCTTTATTTGTAATAGCCAAAACCTGGAAACAACCTAAATATCCTTCAGTGGATAAGTAATGGAAAAGCAAGCTGTGCTACACCCATACGATCGAATACTTCTCAACAGTAAAAAGGAACAAGCTATTGATACTATGGGGGAGGCAAAACTCTACCTCTACCTATCTTTGCTTCTGTTTGTTTTTGATGTCTTTCTTTCTTCGTTCATAAATAATTTTCCTATGGCTCTCGGTATCTTTTAACCTTGGCACAGTGCAGGGTGCATTTTTGTTCCGTGGCTCCTGATGAGTGCTCACTGTTGAAAAACCAGTTCTAAATCAAGCTACAGTAGGTTTTCAGCTGAGGCTCTTTAACAAAAAGACAGGTTAACAAGAGAAAAATAGTTTATTAACCCACGCAGCACACATCACCTGGGAAAAACCTCAAGGAAAAATAACTCAAAGCAGTGGCTTAGAATCTGCTTACATAGCATCTTCCACAAAGAACAATGGATTTGTAGAGTAATGACGGTCAAAGGAAAGCAGCTTTAGGCTTCCAAAGGCAGGAAACTGTGGGAAGTTAAAAATATGGAAAGAAACTAATGGAGTAAAGTCTACAGTTTCCTCTGGAGCCATCTCTGGACTAATAAGAGTGTAGAGTCTTCTCCAGTAAAGGAGAATTTATATCCTGCCTTTAGGCAGAAAAGGAAGAGGATGGAGGAAACTTTTCGTGCGTTTGCTTTTTCTTAATTGCTTTCAGCTTGAAATACTTTTTATGTCAAAGAGGCATATTTGGGGGTGACATAATCTGGTTTCCTTCAATACACACAACAATTTGGATTTCAGAGACATGAGTGAAAAAGCCAATCTCAAAGTGTTGCATACTGGTGATTCCATGTATATAATATTCTCATAATGACAAAATCGTAGCCAAAAAGGAAGGAATTAGAACATCAAGAATAATAGCAATCTCAATAATTATAATAGCAACAACCCCTGCAATGGATTGCAATACATGGCTCATCATGTTTAAAAGAAAACCCTGTGATCATCTTTGGAGATTGCTAGGGCACACCTATTATTCTAAAAACTGGTAAACAACAGGAAAGAATCTAGCATTCCCATAAGGAAAAGCAAGGAAAGAATCATTCAGCCTAGAGCAGCCAATCACCAAGGAAGTTAAATAGGTCATCAGCTGGGATAGCACAGCAGCAGGCAAGGAGAGGGTAGAGCGTAGTGCTGGGCTTCGAGCCTGGATATGTCCATTTTTTCCTGCTGTTCCTACTTCTTAAAGTTCAGCACGCCTTGCTTGGTCTGGGCCTACAGGGTTGCTGATGTGAGCGATGACCATAAGGAAACAGACTGCTACACTTAGCTATTGTCGTAAACGTTCTGTAAAACCTCAGTGGCAACCCACAAGAAGTGTCTATTTTTGCTCATGAGTCTATTGTTGGCTGGGCAGCCTTCCTGATCCAATCTGGGCTTGGCAGGACTCATCCATGTGCTTGTGTTCCCTAAGGGTCAGCTAGGTGGCCCTGCTGACCTTGACTGCATATGTGGGGCCTCAGCAGGGACCACTGGGCCAGCTTGGCTGTGCTCCAGGTGTCTCATCCTCCTGAAGGCTGGTCCAGGAGTGGTCCATGGGGGTTGCAGAGCTCCAAGGGAGAACGGAAGCAGCTCAGACCTGACACATGGCCACTTCTGCCTTATTCTATTGGTAAAGGAAGCCACAAGGCAGCTCAGTTTCAAGGATTTGGGAAAACAGACTCTCCATCTCTAGCTGCAAGAGGTGTGGTGCTGGTTCAGCTGAGAGCTGGCCCAGCCACGGGCATCTAGACCATTCCCTGTGCAATCGTGAGCCCTCGGGTCCTGTGTCATCTCCCTGACTTTGTACGGAGGCATCAGGGGCTATTTTGGTGAGAACTGGAACCCAGAAACTGATGAACAAATTGCTCCACATGCATGTACCACTCCAATATCACGCCAAGTGCATACTCACACTAACATGTGTGCACACACACGTGTGCACACATCCACACACACTCATGTATGCACACATACACTCATTTGTGTGCACATTCACACACTCATGTATGCACACACACTCCTGCGTGTGCACATTCATGACGCTCATGTATGCACACATGCACACTCACTTGTATACACACATGTACACACTCACACACTCATGTATGTGTACACACACGTGTACACACACACGTATACAGTGCACATGTATGCACACAGGCTCACACACGTGTGCACACTTGCCCATATGCGTTCTCATGCACATGTGCACACAGGCACATGTGTGCATGCACAGTCACACTCACATGTGTGCACACACCTTACACGCTCTCACATGTGCACCCACATGCACATGTGTGTACACACTAACACACACCTACATGTCCACACATTCACACTCACACACTCACATACATTCACATTTACACACACTCAGGTGTGTGTGCACACATTCACACCGACTCACACATTCACACACCCACACACATGCACACACTCACATCCATACATTCACACACTCACATCCATACATTCACACACATCCACACACATGCTCACATGTGTTCATTCACATGTGTGCATGCTCATACACTCACACACACTCGCCCCTATGCTCACACACTCTGCCCCTGCATTGGGAAGTTGTGGGCTCCCTGGTCCCCCATCTAACATTGGACAAGTCCAGTGGAAGAAAGACAGATGGCCTCTGATTACTCAGTTTCCCCCACCCAGTGGCAGAAAGACGAAGGCCAGTGTGGCTCCCCATCCCAGCTCTGATGCTAACAGGGGCCACTTGCCTCTCTGGCCCTCAGTTTCCCCTTCTGTAGATTGTAGGAAGGGATCCAGATGTTCTCCCAGGGCCCTTGCGGCCTGGTGGCAGATGATTCCACAAGTGGCCTCCTCGGGTCCCTCAGTTGGGCCTTACGGACAGAGGCCTGTGAGCCAGGAGGGACCTGAGAACTACCCAGAGGCGGCAGCTCACAAGCAGAGTGGATTTCCAAGCCCCACGTGAATAGCAAAGCTTTCACATGAATATGTGTGAACTCAGGAGAGTAGGCTGCGGGAGAGCAGAGGCAGCGGGGAGCGAGCAGCAGCACAGCAACGGTGGCAGCCCGGTGAGTACCCTCCGCCCTTGCAGGGGGTTAGTCCAGGCCGCCCAGCCCCAGGGCATAGCAGGGGAACTGGCGCAGGGGCACCTGGGATCCCCGGGAAAGGAAAGAGGTAGAGCTGCTCATCAAAGGGGGGTGTGGCCCTCCCCGTGCGGCTTATCCCCCACCCGGCACTGAGGGGCTGGAAAGTTCCTGGGGCCCTCTGAACTCCTGGCCTCTCACAGACAGGGAACCACCAGCCCAGAGCCCATAGGCCCCATTGCGCAGGTGAGTGGGGGAGCTTGTGAACAAAGCTGCTTCTGGCTCCTCATGAATAAAGGAGCATGGAGATGCTCACAGGACAGGTCCTGGCTGCTCAGGGCGGCTCAGCCTGGGACTCTGGGGCAGCCTGTCACTGAATGTCCTGAGCTCAGTGTCCTCATCTGCAAGATGGGAATACTAATAGTACCGACCTCATAAGGCTGTTAACAATAATTGAAGCTGAAAGGCATGGCATGCCTCCTGCGTACCAGGCACTATGCTAGGCACAGGTTGGGTGTTAACTCCTTTAAAACTCACAGCAACCACAGAAGTCTGACACTGGGGAAGTCCGGTGGCTTTTCTGACTGTGCTCAGACAAGACAAGCAGCTGTGATGTAGTCAGTCAAGTGTTCAGTCTTGTGTATGTCACGACTTGATTTGGGGTCCCTGGCTTCTCAGCCCCGGGAACATGGCAGGTGAGAAGGGTGTCTGGTGGGCTTCCCCTCCCTTTTCCCACTAGATTTCCCTCCTCCTCCCCAGCCAGCCAGCTAACTGTGGCTTCTGCCCTCTGCAAGGCGGGATAATGGGGAAAGAGGGGAACGGGGTAGGAACGCGTACTTGCCTGATACCGTTGGAAGCTAGTGTCACCTCCCTGAGGCTGGAGGTCAAGCTGATTTCTCTGCAGGGGTATTTCATGGGCTTTATGGAGATGCCCCACCACGCTTGGGGTCTCTCTCCTGTGTACCCCCCACAAAATTCCTCCCTCAATTCAGGAATCGGGCAGGTCCATTCTGCAGGCTGTACATTGAAATCTCTCCCAGCAGTCTCCTTAAAGCCAGCCTCTCTATCTTGTCTTAAGATGAAAAAGGACTCATCCCCCTTCCCCATATACAGTGCTCAGATGATTCTGTAAGTTCTCTCCCAAAACCCATTCTCATCCCCCACTCCTAACCCCGTGGGGGAGGAGGAAAGGCATCTAGCAGGTTCCCAGCCACCTGCTTTCCACCCGTCCCACGGAGCCGTCTACGTCACAGCTCACTTCAGTACCTGGTCTCAGCTGAAACTCCCTTCAACATCTCTAACAAATACATCAGCCTTCAAGGCCCACAGCCTGTCCCATTCTCCCACACTGCCATTTCTAGCCCTTCCTATACTGGTCTGCAAAATGGGCTGAATAACACTTACCTTACAGGCTATTGGATGGTTCTATGGTCTCATACAGGTGACGGCTCTTTATAAACTGTAAAAGGGCTGTGCCCATGAGGGCTGTAACTATCACTGCTCATTCATTGGGTGATGACATGCATTTTGGTGATGTCTGGGTACTTTCTGTGTCTCTGCTACAGGCAGCTGTTCCTCTAATGGGTACCTTGCAGATTCCTAGAGGCAGGGGGCAGTGGCGTTCCCTCCTCCACCTGTCTGTCCCTGACACACGCATTTATGTTTTGGACATGCTGACTGATGGGTTAGTAAGAAAAAGAGAGTCCTCCTTCTGGGTAGCACAGAGCTGGGGCATGGCCTCTGGAATGTGGCGGATGAGTTAGATCTGGCCCCAGGGTGCGGAGGCGCTGGTAGTGGCCGCAGAAGGTGGGGAAGAGAGAGGAGTTTACATTCTCAGGAACTATGTGGCGCTTTCATGCTCATGATTTCACTTACCCTGCCTGTTGACAGAGAGCCTATTTTTGTAGGTTTTCTGTCCCCCTGAGGATCACAAGGTCGCTGTTTTCCAAATTTCTCACCACTTGCCCGGGAGAGATGTTGTTCATTATGCACGTGCTCCCATCTGGGGCTGCACAGGCTCAGTCTGATCTGAAATCCCAGGAGGAGCCCAGCCGAACCGCATGGGGCTGGTCCTTCCCCACCCCAGAAGGTCCCCAAACCTGCCCATACCACACTGCGGGTCTCAGACACAGTGTCCACCTGTCCCTGGTGAAATGACACCTAGACAGGCAGAGTGGTGAGGGGCTCACCAAGTTAGAATTGTCTCATTTAAAGGTTTTGTGTTTGTATCTTAAAATCACGTCCTTCCTACCTCTTTGGTGTTCAGATAGCCTTCCTAGATGATGGTGAAAACATGGATAACTTTTTGCAGGAACTTACTTGTAGAAAGTAGAAAACTGGCAGACTCATCTGGTCCCAAATGTGTTTCTCATTTGCTGATCTGTGAACACCAAGCATTTCAGAACCATTTCTCCCAGGAGTGAAGTACAAGCATCTGTTCCCTCATCTGACAAAGCCAGGACTCAAACCCAAAAGTATAGGAATTCCATACGTCCACACTCTTCCTACTGAGAGATAGGAGTCTGGGTCCATTCCAGCTCTGCCACTGAGGCGCTGTACAACTGGAAGGAAAACACTTGTCCTCTCTGAACTTCTGTTTTCTTATCTCTAAATCACACCAAACAATCCATGCCTCCCTCTCCCTTGGAGTGAGATGCGGGCTGTAAATGTTCATTGTTACATCCGAGGAAGGGAAAGACCGATGGGTGAGGTGGGTCCCCCTCAGCCCGAGTTCTTCATCATTCTGCCATCTGTCTCTCTCATCCAGTGTTCATGGATTCCCGGGCAAGGCAATCGTTAGCAATATCCTCAGAAACTGTAGACTCTCCCCAGATATGTCCGTTTTGTGCTGCTATAACAGAAGACCTGAGACTGGGTAATTTATAAAGAACAGAAATGTATGCTGCACAGCTCTGGAGGCAGAGACATCCAGGGTCAAGGTGCAGCAGGTTTGGTGTCTGGTGAGAGTCCCATTCCCCACTTACTTCCAAGACAGCACCTTGTTGCTGCGTCTTCCATGGGGGGCAGATGCTGCCTCCTCACGTGGCAGAAGGCAGAAGGGAAAAGGACCTAAGCTAGTTCCCTGTCTCCTTTTCGTAAGGCACTAATCCATTCACAAGGCAGAGCCTTCAGGACTTCACATTTTCCAAAAGGCCCCACGTCTTAATGCCATCACGATGGAGATTCAGTTTCAACATAATTTTGGAGGGGACACATTCAGACCGCAGAAGGTGCAGAGGGAGAAAGAGGTTGAAAAAGAGAGAAAAAGGAAAGAGAAGGAGCATGGGGCAAGGGAGATGGGAACAGCAGGGTAGCAGGCTCTGAGGCCCCCTGTGTTGGCTCCATGTCCTCCCTGAAGCCATCCCTGAGTTCCGAAATCAGGAACACTTCTCCCTGCATCCACCAAGCCTCCGCTACCTTGCTAGTCTCTGAGAGCGGGACATCCAGCCTTAATTCATCAGCTGGGCGTGGTGATTCACGCCTGTAATCCCAGCACTTTGGGAGGCTGAGGCGGGTGGATCACGAGGTCAGGAGATCGAGATCATCCTGGCAAACACAGTGAAATCCCGTCTCTACTAAAAATACAAAAAATTAGCCGGGTGTGGCGGCACACGCCTGTAGTCCCAGCTACTCAGGAGGCTGAGGCAGAATTGCTTGAACCCAGGAGGTGGAGGTTGCAGTGAGCCGAGATGGCACCATTGCACTCCAGCCCAGGTGACAGAGTGAGACTCTATCTCAAAAAAAAAAAAAAAAAAATTCATCATTACATTCCCAGCCCCTGAACCTGGTGCTCATAGTTAACACTCAATAATTGTTAGTTGGACTGAATTACAAACTTCTCTTCCTCCTCCTGCTAAACTCTAAGCCCTCTGAGGACATGGACTTTGTGTTTTACTCCTGTATGTACTCATTCTGGGAAAATGTAACAATCAGGAGAAAATCAGTTACGCTGCTATAACAAACAGCTCAGTGGCTTAACGCAACAACAGTTTACTTCTTCCTTCTGTGCCGTGGCTCCTGGGGGCTCTACTCACTCAGGGACTTCTTGCCTGGAACACTGAGAGTCACTGTGACAAAGGGAAAAAGAGTCCTGCAGGGTAACCGCTGACACCTGAATGTTCCACCCTGAAGCTGTGGGTTTACTTCCACTCACATTTGTTTAACCAAAACAAGTCACGTCACCATGCCAAACTTTAAGGCACCCAGAATGTGAGGGCTGGAACAACGGGGAAATAACAATTGTGTCTGGCACTGGAGGTGGCAATGTGGGGCACAGATGCAGACTTTGGAAATGGCCAAACTTGGACTTAAATCCCAGCTCAGCCATTTCATGGCCATGTCACCTTGAGCAAGTCCTTTCACTGCCCCGAACCTACGTTATAACATCTGTAAAAAGAACTTTCAGGAATTATCAAAGGACCATTGTCAGGCTAAGAAATAACATATTTGAAGTGCCTAGAGAAGAGTAAGTCCTCAAAAAATGTTTATGATAAGCTCTTATTTACCTGGCACCAGTACAGAAACAGTGTGGGGCTCTATCACTGTGAACTGGTTTAGAAAGTTCCAGAGAGGACTGGGCACCGTGGCTCACACGTGTAATCCCAGCACTTTGGGAGGCTGAGGTGGGTGGATCACCTGAGTTTGAGACCAGCCTGGCCAACATGGCGAAACACCATCTCTACTAAAAATATAAAAATCAGCTGGGCGTGGTGGTGCACGCCTATAATCCCAGCTACTCGGGAAGCTAAGGCAGGAGAATCGCTTGAACCTGAGAGGTGGTGGTTGCAGTGAGCCAAGATCACCCCACTGCTGCACTCCAGCCTGGGTGACAGTGCGAGACTCCATCTCAAAAAACAAAAAGAATATTCCAAAGAGGTGAGTGATGAGATAGGGTCATTAGCAATATCATCTTGAAACCCTCACCCAAAAGTGAACCCCAACACATCCACATCACCTCCCCAATTTCCAAGGACTTTCTTATCCATTTTCAACCCTTGCAATAAACTGAGGCATCATGAGCAGCCTTCAGTATCTTTATTTTATGGAAATGTAGAATAGCTCAGTGCCATTTCACATTTTGCCCCAGTCACAGCAAATAATCAAAATAAACAACTGGGCTAGGCAATCTTTAGCAATGTCCTCAGAAACTATATAGTCTTTCCAAATATGTACATTTTGCGCAGCTATCACAGCATACCTGAGACTGGGTAATGTATAAAGAACAGAAATGTATGTCTCACCGTTCTGGAGGCTGAGACACAAGTTGAAGCAATAGCTAAAATTTACTGAGCATTTACTATGTGCCAAGCAGAGTTCTAAGAATGGGGTTGGTGAGCTATAGCCCACAGATTGGACCTGGCTTGCCATCTGTTTCTGTAAATAACTTTGGTTTTGTTTTGAGACAAGGTCTCACTCTGTCACTCAGGCTGGAGTGCAGGGGCGAAATCTCAGCTGGGCCTCAAGTGATCCTCCCACCTCAGCCTCCCAAATAGCTGGGACTACATGATGCACCATCACAGCTGGCTCTTTTTTTTTTTTTTTTTTTTTTTTGCAGGGATGAGGTTTCACTATGTTGCCCAGGCTGGCTTCAAGCTCCTGAGCTCAAGCAATCTGCCCACCTCAGCCTGCCAAAGTGCAGGGATCACAGACGTGAGCCACTGCACCCAGCCATGAATAAAGTTTTATTGGAACACAGCCACACCCATTTGGGTATATATTGCCTATGTCTGCTTTGCACTACAATGGAAGAGTCACGTGGGTGCAACAAAATTTATATGGCTCCCCCAAACCCAAAATATTTACTATCTGATTCTTGACAGAAAAAGTCTGAGTAGTTTTCGCATCTACTAATAATTAGGTTAGTGTCAGATCCTGGAAATGAGAGACCCGGTGGAGGCGGTACTATTTGGGAAGTCACAGCATAATCCCTCTGGAGATCCACTCTGAGCATCACGTGTTGGTCACACCTCCCAGGCTGAAGGGAGCCATGCTAGTAAGCCCTTAAAAATATCAAATCAGCCAGGCGCAGTGGCTCACACCTATTATCCCAGCACTTTGAGAGGCCAAGGTAGGCGAATTGCCTGAGGTCAGGAGTTCAAGACCAGTCTGGCCAACATGGTGAAACCCCGTCTCTACTAAAAATACAAAACAATTAGCCAGGTGTGGTGGCATGTGCCTGTAATCCCAGCTACTCCGGAGACTGAGGCAGGGCAATTGCTTGAACCTGGAAGTGGAGGTTGCAGTGAGCTGAGACGGCGCCATTGCACTCCAGCCTCGGCGGATGGAGCAAGACTCCAGCTCAAAAAAAAAAAAAAATGTCAAATGACTTCCCTCACTCCTTAATGCCAGCAGATTTTTATCCTGTGTTTCCTCAACCATCTTTTTGGAGATGCCTCCAGTCACTGAAAACCTTGCTCAAGATCCTATGTGTGCTTTTCCCTCTGTTTCTCTGCACTGAGTCCAATGCTATCCCTTGCCCACTTTGTCCACCAATATAGGTGAGACCTACCACAAAATAAATGGCACAGAGGCTTCCCAGAGGACACAGTCAGCCCAGAACGTATTTCGAGCACAGTCAGCCCAGAACGGTGAGGCTGAGCTCTTGTCAGCCAAGAGCCCTTGCAGAACCGCAGAGAACCTGCCACACTATCTGCAAGCTGGGTGGCTCCTTAGGTGCATGCCCAGTAGCTCCCAGAGCCCTGGGAAGCAATGCACATCCACGCCCACTGTCAGTTGCTGGCTTAGCTATGTTCTAGTTACAAAACAGCTCAGGTGCATCATGTTATAGCAAGTCATGCTGTAAGGGATGGATTTTATCAGGTTGGTGTCTGTTCTTTTCAGTCTAGTTCACACCAGACCCTGCGAGATTGGTACCAGTGGTATTATCCCCATTTCACAGGTAAGGAAACTGAGGCAGAAGCGGAGACCATCTTGCTTTCGTGCCTCACAGTAACCAGAGGAGCCAGAATTCAAACCCTGGCTTCTATCTCAGACCCTTACACTGAACTGCTAAACTCCCACCCACCAATGCCGACAAGAAGAATGCCAGTTTTCGATTTCATTGTATAATCTGGCGGATTCATCACTCTGCTGTTTCTTTGGAAACTTATCTCCTGACACCTGGATAATGGGTGTTTTTTTCCCAAAGGGTTTGCCCAGCCACACTTGAAGTTTCCATATCTACACATATCTTGGCTACATCAATGGTAATTTCTTGGGTGGCCAAATGGAAATCTTCCCACAGCAGGTGGGAAGTTCCCACATCCAGGGGAATTACTGGCACTAGCTCAATAGCCGTGAGCTGAGAGGCAGGAAGTGGCAGTGAGTCCTGGTCTAGCAGTGAAGAAACAGGTGCTCTAGCCAAGCTCTACCTTCCACTAGCTGTGCGTCCTTAGGTAAGTCACTTGCCCTTTCTGGGAAAAGAAGGGCATTTAAATACACAGTCCTCCAAAAGAAGCTTTCCACATAATATAGCACAGAGATTAAGAGCAGGACCTCCGGACCCAAGAGACTGGAATTCAAGTCTTAGCCTTACCCCACCTAGAGGCCCTTGACCTCAGACATCCTTCGCTTCTCTGAGTCTCAGCTTCCCAGCTTTGATAAGAGCATTTGGGGCCATCCTCACAGGCCTGCAGTAAGCAAGGGTAAGTAGGCATGTTGCTTATCGACTAAGAAGCTTTGTGCACATGTGTAACGATGATTACCATTGCTCTCTCCCAAGCCTTTGTTCTCCAGGCTCTCTGAGCACGATGTCTGCAGCTCCCACCAGCAACGGGGTGCTTGTTGTCATCCCGCCAAGCAATGCCAGTGGACTCCGCCCACCTCCAGCCATTCTGCCCACCTCGGTGTGCCAGCCTCCAGGGATTATGCAGTTTGAGGAGCCACCGCGGGGGGCACAGACACCAAGGACCACACAGCCACCTGACTTGCAGCCCGTGGAGACATTCCTGACAGGAGAGCCCAAAGCTTTAGGGGTAAGAACAGTCTCTCTGCATGACCTGAGGCAGGTAGTGAGTACTTCAGCATGGGAGCATTCATGCACATTTTAGAGGGGAGAAGGCAGTTAATACATACTTTGTAATGGCCGGGCACAGTGGCTCACCCCTGTAATCCCAGCACTTTGGGAGGCCGAGGCGAGTGGATCACAAGGTCAGGAGATCGAGACCATCCTGGCCAACATGGTGAAAACCCCGTCTCTACTAAAAATACAAAAATTAACTGGGCACGATGGCGTAAGCCTGTAGACCCAGCTACTTGGGAGGCTGAGGCAGGAGAACGGCTTGAACCCGGGAGTCGGAGGTTGTAGTGAGCCGAGATCACACCACTGTACTCCAGCCTGGGCAACAGAACAAGGTTCTGTCTCAAAAAAAAAAAAGAAACTTAGTAATGACTCAAAGATTCAGCCATGCACCTGGTAGGCAAGCACCTTTCCCACATAAAGCTCACAGAGAATAAACCAGTAAACAAATGACTCAGAAACCTCCAAAGAGAAAAGTAAGGTTGAAAACTATGACTGGGGCTAAGGAGAATAACAGCAAGGGTAGACGGAAAGTTCTCTCTGGGGAGATGACATTTCAGCTAAAACCCGGCTGTCAGATTGAAGCCAGCCGAGGGAACCACTGGTGGAAGGGCTGGAGAGGAAGGTTCGCCAGGTAGAGAGAACAGCAGTCGCAAAGGTCTTGGGAATGGGTGTGGCTATTAAAGGAAAAGATGGCAGCTTGACATAGCTGGAACATATTGAGCAAAGGAAAGGGGGAGATGAGAGGAAGAGGGAGTGGTAGATGGAAGTCAGCCCCGGTAGAGCTGTCAGTGTATGAAGAACAGCTTCTGAGCTATTTGTCACTCTCAGATGGCCTTGAGCTATTGGTCTCAATATGTGTATACAAGTAGTGTTAAAAAAAAAATGTAGCCGGGCGCGGTAGCTCACGCCTGTAATCCCAGCACTTTGGGAGGCCGAGGCGGGTGGATCACGAGGTCAAGAGATCGAGACCATCCTGGTCAACATGGTGAAACCCCGTCTCTACTAAAAATACAAAAATTAGCTGGGCATGGTGGCACGTGCCTGTAGTCCCAGCTACTGGGGAGGCTGAGGCAGGAGAATTGCTTG
>PVKV010023204.1:0-33834 GCA_004027835.1 Alouatta palliata | reverse complement strand
CCCCCAGCAGACCCCAGTGTGTGATGTTCCCCTCCCCGTGTCCATGTGTTCTCATTGTTCAACACCCACTTATGAATGAGAACATGCGGCCAAACGCCACTCTTACATTCTTACATTGAAGAGACCAACAGTAGCATTTGCCACTCCCAGCTCTGATCTGGTAGAGTTTCCCTAGCCCATCAGGAGAAAATATCCCAGAATGTCCAGAGGATTATCTAACACTTTTCTGGGAACTGACAGAGCAATTTGCTTTACCAGCATTGTATGTATACTGCTTTTTCCTGTATTTCACTGTGCTCTCACAGGTTATCTTGATGAACCTTTGACAATTTTGGCAGAGGCTGCTTTGCTTTTTCACATCAGTTTCCTCTTTCTTCCCCAATAAAAAACCCTCAATATTTTGCTGAGTTAATTACTACCCAATAAAAAGAGTACTAGTTCTCTGTGAAGCTAGGTGAGGTGTAGGTTGTTTTGGCAGTATAGCATTGTGGTTAGGTACACATATTCTGGAATCAGGCTATGTAGGTTGGGTTCAATTCTCTGCTTCATCCTTTACTAGCTATAAATTTACTTCTCTATGCCTTCATTTCTGCTTCTGTAAAATTATATAATAATTGTACCTGTTGTATTGAGTGTCTCTGAAAAATAAATGAGTTTCTATTTGTAAGGCTTTCAGAGCAGAGCCTAGCACATAGTAAATGCTATAGAAATTCTAGCTATTATTTTTATTTTGGCCAACAAGATGAAAGTGTTGCGTGGGATATCTAGGGAGTTTTGGTAAAGGGAAGGGGTAAGTCTATCTTCTCCTTTGTACTTAATCATAGATGAAATGGGGTTGAAACTTGAATAGCCAACTCAGCCACAAGATGAGGCAACAAGCTAAGAAGAGCAAGACAGAGCTTAGGCCTCTGATGGCTGTGGAGTTGCCACAATTCTGGACTCCTTATCTATCTCTAGACTTCTTTACATGAGAAAAAAAAGCAACTTCCATTTTATTTAAGACACTGTTGTTGTTATTACTTTTTGTTGTTAAATGCAGCCAAACTTAATCTTAACTGATTTGGTAAGTACGGAAGGAGGTGCTACCTGCTTTTTATAGTTGAGAGATTAAGTATGGTCATCCAGTAAAAGTCAGAATGTTGGATTGAGGGGGGAAACAGTGGTTTCAATAACCCTTATATAGTCTAGCTTGTGACCTGGTTTGAGAGAAATCTGCCAGGTCTACATGTGGAGAGAGGTGTTCCTTTCTATCCTAGTTCTCTCCTCACCCTCATCCCCTAACCTGAGCAGAGCTGCTTAGCCATTAGCTGTCTTTTCCTTCAATGTGGACATCAAAAAAAGACTGGGGCCACATTGGTAATTGTGCTAAAGAGGCAGTTAGAGCCCTTTGTTTTCCAAGGCAAACGTCTTTTCTAGATTCATCAAAGCATTATTTCTATTTCCATCTTTCTTCCTGGAATCTCCCTTTCTCAATTCCCACTGCACGTTGAGTCTAGTCAATGCTCTCAGGTCCAACCAAAGACCCATCTTTTTTCAGACAACCTTCTCTGATTATTCTAGTTCCTTCTCGATGGCTTGTTCTAAAGTTCTAGCAAGAAGGCCCAGTGGTTTGCTACTCCTTGATAGAAGGAAACTTGAGTCTCCATTATCTGGGATGGTTTGAAAGCTATGCCCATGAAACAATGAAGAAAGAAAGATGTCTTGACTGTGCAGCATAATTAGCTGAATGAAACCTGGTTATCAGTGGAGTGATATGTCACAGACAACTTCCCATTTTATCTCCTCCTCTTTGAACTCTTACAATTCTTATTTATATTATCCAGTAGTCAACTCAAGACTTGGGTTGCTTGAGAGGTTTCATATTGCCATGTTATTGAGAATAACTTGGCTTCCCACTCCTTATTGCATAGGGCCTTCCTTTGCATATCCAAAGTATCTTTTATGTATAGTAGTCTGTCTTTTCCAGAGTACCTTACTTTAGCAGTATAAAAGAACTAGCAGAGGCTAAGAAATATATTTTTCTTCTCCTTTCCCACCAATCTCCAAGAGGGGAAGGAAACATATTTCCACTGGTTTGAAATATGCCTCCTCCCTTAGCATACAAAAGTGGAAAAATTAGTTTGCAGTTTAAAATTTAACTTTAAAATTCCCTGTTACACTGATAATGCTCGCTATTTATTGTTTACTATGGAAAGCACTATGTGAAATATTTTATGTACGTTATTTTATTTAATTACTGTATGTATTTTATAGACAAAGAAAGAGGTCCAGGGAGGTTAAGTAGCTTGTAAAGTCACATAGTTGATATTTGAACTCAGGTCAGTCAAACTCCAAATTTCATTAATTCAACAGCATGCTATACTACCTCTCTTTTTTAGTACTCTTTACTTAATTTGTGTAATTTAATTAAACATTTGGCAGTGTAGTATAGTGGATATAATGGCTCTAGCACCAGACCTGGGTTTGAATCTGAACTTGTTCTCTTGCTAGTGGTATAACTTTGAACATACGTACATCATTAAATGAGTGAATGAATAACATGTCCTACAGGAATGTGGTGAAGATTAGATGTGAACATTCTCAGCATATAGCAGATGCTGGATGAAAGTGTTTTTCCCTCTGTTCTTCTTTCATGTGTTTAGCTTGTTTTCCCAAGGAGACTACAAATACCTTATGGAGAAAGACCATATGTTTGATTTCTTGTATAGCCTCGGAATCATACACAGTGCTAGGCACATGATAGTAGGGCAATTAAAACTTTTGGTATGGACTTAAGGAAAATATTTTGTATTAAAATTTGACAACTGCAAAATAGTTTCAGAGACTGTTCTCCACTTTAAATGCAAATAATTAACTAGCAAAGTACCAACTTGGTCCTCTTCCTTTGTAGTATGTGACAATAGTGTAAGTTTATTTCTAAATGCTTTAGCAAATATTTTCTAGATTCTAACTTGGGAGATGAATAATTTTTTTCTGAAAGCATTTTCATTTTACTTACTTTTGTATCCTCTACCAAAATGAGAATTGTCTTTTCATCTGAGAATAACTTTGGAAAGCCTTGGCTGGACGTATTTAGGGCATTTAAAAAAAAGTTTTATTGTAAATTTGCTTAAGTTTCTTGTAGATTCTGGATATTAGATCTTTGTCAGATGGGTAGATTACAAAAATTTTCTCCCATTTTGTAGCTGGCATGTTCACTCTGATTATAATTTTTTTTTTTTCTGTGTAGAAATGCTTTAGTTTAATTAAATCCCAATTTGTCAATTTTGGCTTTTGTTGCAATTGCTTTTGGAGTTTTTACCATGAAGTCTTTGCCCATGCCTATGTCCTGCATAGTATTGCCTAGGTTTTCTTCTAGGATTTTTATGGTTTGGGTTTTATATTTAAGTCTTTAATCCATCTTGACTTAATTTTTATATAAGGTGTAAGGACGGGGTTCAGTTTCAGTTTTCTGCATATGGCTAGCCAGTTTTCTCAGTACCATTTATTGAATAGGAAATCCTTTTCTCATTGCTTGTTTTTGTCAGGCTTGTTGAAGATCAGACGATGGTAGATGTGTGACATTACTTCTGAGGCCCCTGTTCTGTCCCATTGGTCTATCTATCTGTTTTGGTAAGGGTACCGTCCCGTTTTGGTTACTGTAGTCTTGTATAGTTTGAAGTCAGATAGCATGATGCCTTCAGCTTTGTTCTTTTTACTTACGATTGTCTTGGCTATATGGGCTCTTTTTTGGTTCAATATGAGATGTGAAGTAAATTTTTCTAATTCTGTTAAGAATATCAATGGTAGTTTGATGGGAATAGCATTGAATCTATGAATTACTTTGGGCAGCATGGCCATTCTCATGATATTGATTCTTCCTATCCATAAGGATGGAATGTTTTTCTATTTGCTTGTGTCCTCTCTTATTTCCTTGAGCAGTGGTTTATAGTTCTCTTTGAAGAGGTCCTTCACATACCTTGTTACTGTATTCCTAGGTATTTTATTCTCTTTGTAGCAACTGTGAATGGCTTTTCATTAATGATTTGGCTCTCTGCTTGTCTATTGTTGGTGTACAGGAATACTTGTGATTTTTTCATATTGATTTTGTATCCTGAGACTTTGTGAAAGTTGCTTATCAGCTTAAGGAGTTTTTGGGCTGAGATGATGAGGTTTTCTTTTTATTTTATTTTATTTATTTATTTTTTATACTTTTAGTTCTGGAGTACATGTGCAGGTTGTACAGGATTTTCACACAAGTATACACATACCATGATGGTTTGCTGCATCCATCCCCCCATCATCTATATTAGGTGTTTCTCCTAATGTTATTCCTCCCCTATCTCCCCACCCCCTGCTATCCCTCCCCTAGCCCCCCAACCCCCCAACAGGCCCCAGTGTGTGATGTTCCCTTCCCTGTGTCCATGTGTTCTTATTGTTCAATACCCACTTATGAATGAGAACATGCGGTGTTTGGTTTTCTGTTCTTGTGTCAGTTTGCTGAGAATGATGGTTTCCACTTCATCCATGTTCCTGCAAAGGACGTGAACTCATCCTTTTTTATGGCTGCAGAGGTTTTCTGAATATAGGACCATGTCATCTGCAAACAGAGACAATTTGACTTCCTCTCTTCCTATTTGAATACCTTTTATTTCCTTCTCTTGCCTGATTTCCCTGGCCAGAACTTCCAATACTGTGTTGAATAGGAGTGGTGAGAGAGGACGTTCTTGTCTTGTACCGGTTTTCAAAGGGAATGCTTCTTCCAGCTTTTGCCCATTCAATATGATGTTGGCTGTGAGTCTGTCTTAAAGAGCTCTTATTATTTTGAGATATATTCCATCAATACCTAGTTTATTGAGAGTTTTTAACATGTCGAATTTGGTCAAAGGCCTTTTCTGCATCTATTGAGATGATCATGTGGTTTTTGTCTTCGGTTCTGTTTATGTGATGGATTATACTTGTTGATTTGCATATATTGAATTAGCCTTGCATGCCAGGGATGAAGCTGACTTGATTATGGTGGATAAGTTTTTTGATGTCCTGCTGGATTTGGTTTGCTAGTATTTTATTGAGGATTTTTACATCAATGTTCTTCAGGAATATTGGCCAGAAGTTTTTGTTGTTGTTGCTGTGTGTCTGCAACAACCCCATCAAAAAGTGAGCAAAGGATATGAACAGACACTTCTCAAAAGAAGACATTTATGTGGTCAACAAACATATGAAGAAAAGCTCAACATCACTGATCATTAGAGAAATGCAAATCAAAACCACAATGAGATACCATCTCATGCCAGTCAGAATGGTGATTATTAAGAAGTCAAGAAACCATAAATGCTGGTGAGGCTGTGGAGAAATAGGAACACTTTTACACTGTTGGTGGGAATGTAAATTAGTTCAACCATTGTGCAAGACAGTGTGGTGATTCCTCAAGGATATAGAACTAGAAATACCATTTGACCCAGCAATCCCAGTACTGGGCATATACCCAAAGGAATATAAATCATTCTACTATAAAGACACATGCACATGTGTGTTTATTGCAGCACTATTTATAATAAAAAAGACATAAAACCAACCTGAATCCCCATCAATGATAGACTGGATAAAGAAAATGTGGTACATATACGCCACGGGATACTATGCAGCCATAAAAAGGAATGAGATCATGTCCTTTGCAGGGACATGAATCAAGGTGGAAGCCATCATCTTCAGCAAACTAACACAGGAATAGAAAAACCAAACGCCATATGTTCTCAATCCTAAATGGGAGTTGAACAATGAGAACACATGGACACAAGGAGGGAAACATCACACACTGGAGCCTGTCGGGGGTAGGGGCAAGGGGAGGGAATCTAGATGATGGATGAATAGGTGCAGCGAACCACCATGGCACATGTATACCTATGCAACAAACCTCCACATTCTGCACATGTATCCAGGAACTTAAATAAAAAACAAAAGAGTTTTAAGTTACTTCACTCAGATGACTAGTCAAGTTAAAAAATTTAGCCAAACTATTAGTTTGACTGAGTTGTCTGTTTGACTAGGTTAATTGGCAGGAGTTTTATAGTTAAAGTTACTGAGGGCGTGTTTTGATATTTTAGGGCTTTGTGTTTAAACCACTATTTGAGATCCTTGAAGAGAGGTTACAAGACATGGATGATAGACAAAAGGTCCAATATGCATCTAAAATGAATTCCTAAAGGAGGTACTAGACAGAATGGGGGAGAGCTAATTTTTAAAGAGATAGTAAAATTTTTTTTTCAGAACTGATGATGTGAGTCTTGAAATTCAAAAAGCATGAATCCTAAGTAGAATGCGTGAAAATAAATCTGCTTCTATATATATCATAATAAAATTGCAGAGCACCAAAAACAAAGAAAAGCTCTTAAAATTAACTTGCTCAAGATCATAAAGCTAGTTAGTAGTGAAGCCAGTATTCAAACTCAGGGGTTTTTTCTTTTCTTTTCTTTTTTTTTTTTTTTTTGAGACGGAGTCTTGCTCTGTCGCCAGGCCGGAGTGCAGTGGCGCAATCTCGGCTCACTGCAGCCTCCGCCTCCGGGGTTCAAGCTATTCTTTTGCCTCGGCCTCCTGAGTAGCTGGGACCACAGGTGTGTGCCACCATGCCTGGCTAATTTTTGTATTTTTAGTAGAGACAGGGTTTCACCATATTGGCCAGGATGGTCTCGATCTTTTGACTTCGTGATCCGCCCACCTCAGCCTCCCAAAGTGCTGGGATTACGGGCGTGAGCCACCATGCCTGGCCACCAAACCCAGTGTTTTTAACCACTGCTAGTACCAGATCACCTAGTTACAAGCTCTCATTTACAGATGAGGTAATTGAGGCTAAGAGATGACAGAGATTTGTTTTTGGAGTTTAATGGTAGTAGGTCTTTAGGTTATACTGGTTTCTTCACCTCAAATTTAGGAGAATCTCCATTGTGAGTGGTAAGAGGAGCCACACTGTACCTTGGAAGCAGTAATTCAAGGATTGTGGACTGTTGTTTCCAGAATGATCAGCAGACATTGCAGAATATAGCTAACAAAAATACCCAACACTTATGTAGTGCTTACCATATGACATTAATCTGGTTAATTTTCATGTCAACTCAATGAGTTAATGTTTTTATCACAATCTTTTAGATGGGAAACTAAGGCTCTCAGAGTAGGAAAGTAATTTGCCACAGTCACAAAGTTAGTAAGCAGAAGAGCCGGGATTTACACCCTAGGCAGCCTGGCTGCTGAGTGTTTAACCTCTACATTATACTTCTGCTAGTGCAAACAAAACAAACCCCGTGAAGTTGGAAACTGTGTCTGTCTTGTTCACTGCTATATCCCTAGGACCCAGTATAATGCTTGGCACATAATAGATACTCAATAAATGCTTATTACATTAATGAAGTAATAAATAAGTGAATAAATTTGATTTGTGATGCATATTCACTGTGACTGTATGGACTGAATTGTTCCATTACCAGCTAGCTACTTAGTAATAGTGAAATTTCTTGCAAATGGGACCAATTTGTTTCTATATGATGCCAAGCACCTGGGCAATTAGAGTTGTGCCTAACTACCCTTTGCTCACATCATCAGTTTTACTCTGCAGCCATGATGATGTACTAAAGTGAATCTCCTGGTTCTGAGTCCCAGCTGAACCCTAGATGCCACCTGCTGACTTGTGATTGTTTGGGGCCTGAGGCAACAGGACTGTGGGTGGAGAGAGTCCCAGTTATGATTTTGAAATATGTATCTGTACCACAAAGTCAACATTAGGCAGCTAGAAACTATTCACATCCTGTGTATTCTCTGTAGGGGAAGGGGGACTGACTGATCATGTGATCACAGTGATACAGATTATTAGCAGGATGAAATAACGTGCTTAAAACATAAAAGCTTCTGAGGGGCAATGGGAAGCCATCCGTCTTTTAGCTCTGAGACCAAACTCAAGGATAGTGTTAGATCTCTTGTGTGTTACAGTTTCATTTTACTCTTAATTTAAACCAGATTCCTATTAAAACAGACTCCTAATAAAACTTAGCAGCCTAAGTGGGCAATCACTCTCTTAAAAATGAAATCCCTCTGCCTCCACTCTAGGGCCCTTATGTGGCATTAAACAGTTTTTAAAGTTTTAAGAGACGAAGTTTCCATTAAGAAGATGGCAGAGATTTACTTGTCTATCTTAGTCCTCAGAATACATAGCTATATTTACAATGGAATCACTGGTATTCTCAGTTTGATGATGCAACTTGGTAGAACTAATGTGTCATTCACTGTTTAATATGATTATATTTATTCAGGAACTTTGATCTGAGCACTATACTTAAACTGATGGGTTTCTTCAGTAAAGTAATTCGTAAAAGACTAATTTAATAATGCAACTGACTTTGTCAATCACCTGTACACTGAACAATCAGTTATTTTTTTAATTATTTGCCCCAACCAGCTGTTTTGGAACTCTGTAGTTATGTTCCCAATAAAACCAGTCTACAAGTTGGTCAAACGAGTTGCGTAGATAGTGCGAACATCTGAATGACTACAGGCATGACTTTCCAAAAACATTGCCATTCTTTTGTCCTCTCTTGTCCAGAAATAGAAAGATTTGGCCATTCAATCATGACAAAAAAGATAATGAAAGTGTAAATTATTAACAGAATGTTGTCAACACATACTATTTTCCTCATTAAAATGTGGATATCTGTCAATGGAGTTGTTACCTGAGAAATCATGATATGGGAGGCAAATTGATAATAATACACTCATCTTTTTCTAAACTAGAAGACTTCAACTAGGCTTGAACATCATTAGCAAATGCTCCTTGTCCTCTGAATAAACCCTTTAATTTACATCCATCATTAAACATTTCCTAAGACAAAAGCTGGTGATCTTTTGATTTCAGGCACTATTCTCATTGATAATTGTCATTAACTGAATGGAGCTGGATCTATTCTCTTTTCTCTGTATTTCTTTTACCAGAATATGAGTATTCTGCTTTCTTAGGTATATAACTAAAAGATGGATAAATCCAAGCGGTAGAAGAATTATCTTTGATTGAAGGAGGTACTATAAATATGTCTAGACGCCCCCTTTTTAACTTTCATCTCTGCATCATTAATACATTTATTAATGAGGGCCTTGTTCACATATTATCAATTCTAATTATTTGTGTGTTTGAATCAAGCTCTCCTGCCTTCATTAGTGTCATTAATGTCTGTCAGCAACTGATAATGTGGGAGAATCTCACAAATTTATATGCATTCCCAGAGTGGAGACCCAACCACAGTCAGTATTTTTGCATGACAGCAGCTGTAACAAATGGCCATCCTTCCCAGGAGAAGTGTAAACAGGTCACTAATTAATGCATTTACCATTAGACTCTGTTTAGTTTTCAGTCATAGCATATCATTTATTATGTTGGGACACCAAGCACAATGTCATTATGGAAATGAGGTATTTGTACATTCTCCTTAGATCCATGTGACAGATTGAGTTATCTACCTATTTTTCTCTCAGCACTTTCCCAGATATCAGAGAGTATATGAATGACCTTGGAGAAGGTCCTACTTTATTACCAGGCTTCTAGTGTAAATGACATAATGGGTTGGCAGTTTATTTAAATACATGCAATAAAAATCAGCTCTTGGTGAGGGATAAAGTTGGGAGGAAAATAAGAGGATTAAGAGGAAAAAGGGAAAATAAATTCTAAATTTTGGGAGCTGTGCTATAATGCCAGGAAATTTATATCAAAATTAGAAGTGGAGTGGTACAATGAGAAGTTCATTGCTGCCAAAAGACTGAAAAGTAGACATTGACAGTCAAGCTCCTTCCTTTATATCCACAAAATGATCAACAGCTCTCAAAGAAAGATATAGTTGGGACAACCTTTTTTTTCTTCCAGCTGGCAATTCGAAATTCCCCAAATCCTTAGAAAAAAGCTTCAAATTAAGAATAGGGGGATCAGCGAAGCCTAGTCATGCCTTATTTGTTAACAATATATATTATGTTATATGTTGATCATAAATAGCAGTTCTTATTGTAGCTCATTCATTCATTTACTTCATAAACACTTATTGAGTAACACTCTGGGCATGGCTATATGTTTGGGATACAGAGATGAAAATAATACGGACTTACCCTTCAAGAGACTTAGGAGATAGAAAAACTGACAATACACTGTGGTTATCATAAGTAACATAAGTGGTATGATAATTGTATGCCTAGGATGCTATGGAAGTTTAAAGGATGAATTCTTCATGGCAAGTATACGGAGGGTTTCACAGAAGAGGTAACATTTAAATTGAGTCTCAAAGGAAAAGTAGGAATTTTTGGAAGAGGAAGGGAGGGGACTTGTATGTCAGTTGAGGAAACAGAATGTGCAAAGGTAAAAACACATTAAACAATGTGTTATATTTACAGAACAGTAACAAATTAAAGGTGACTGGAACATTGTTTGCTAAAGGGATAGACTATCAGAAGGAGCAATGAGAGATGGTTGTATGAGAAGCTGATGAGGGCCAAACAGAGTAGAGTGTTATGTGTTATGCTGAGAGGGTTTGTACTATATTATGAAGAAAGTAAAGACTTCATAGAAGCATGACACAGCCAGGTTGCTCTTTCTTGCTTGCTCTTTCTTTCTTTCTTTCTTTCTTTCTTTCTTTCTTTCTCTCTCTCTCTCTCTCTGTCTCTCTTTCTTTCTTTCTAGAAATTACTCTCATGGCACTGTAGAGGAAGAACTGAAATGGGGAGATTGGAGGCTGGGAGAGTGGTCAGGAGCTTGATAAAGTAGTCTAATCAGGTGATAATTTTTCAAAGTCAGGACAGCATTAATAACTCTCAGGATCATAGGCCTTTTACTAGACCTTCTTCCCTAGAAGAGCTATGTTTCCTAGGGTCATGAAATAAACTTCTTTTTTTTTTTCTTTTTTTTTAACTTTTAAGTTCAGGGTACACGTGTAGGTTTGTTACATAAGTAAACTTGTGTCATGTGGGTTTGTTGTACAGATTATTTCATCACTCAGGTATTAAGCCTAGAACCCATTAGTTATTTCTCTTGACCCTCTCCCTCTTCCCATCCTCCACCCTCTGATAGGCCCCAGTGTGTGTTGTTCTCCTTTATGTGTCTGTGTTTTCTCATCGTTTAGCTCCCACTTGTAAGTTTACTGTACTTACCAATCCATCACCTAGGTATTAAGTCCCGCTTACATTAGCTATTTATCCCGATGCTCTCCCTCCCCTCCCCCAACCCCCGCAAGAGGCCTCAGTGTTTGTTGTTCCCCTCCTTGTGTCCATGTGTTCTGATTGTTCAGCTATCACTTATGAGTGAGAACATGCAGTATTTGGTTTTCTGTTCCTGGTTAGATTGCTAAAGATAATGGCCTCCAGCTCCGTCTATGTCCCTGCAAAGGACATGAATTTTTTCTTTTCTTTTTTTTGTTTTCTTTTGTTTTGTTTTTTTATTGTACTTTACATTCTGGGGTACATGTGCAGATCATGCAGGATTGTTGCATAGGTACACACATGGCAATGTGGTTTGCTGCCTCCATCCCCATCACCTAAATCTGGCATTTCTCCCTATGTTATCCTTCCCTGACCTCCCCACGCCCCCTCTGTCCCTCCCTTGACCCCCCCGAACAGACCCCTGTGTGTGATGCTCCCCTCCCTGTGTCCATGTGTTCTCATTGTTCAACACCTGCCTATGAGTGAGAACATGTGGTGTTTGATTTTCTGTTCTTGTGTCAGTTTGCTGAGAATGATGGTTTCCAGATTCATCTATGTCCTTACAAAGGACACAAACTCACCATTTTTTATGGCTGCATAGTATTCCATGGTGTATATGTGCCACATTTTCCTTGTCCAGTCTATCATTGATGGGCATTTGGGTTGGTTCCAGGTCTTTGCTATTGTAAACAGTGCCGCAATGAACATATGTGTGCATGTGTCTTTATAATACAATGATTTATAATCCTTTGGATATATATCCAGTAATGGGAGTGCTGGGTCAAATGTATTTTCTATTTCTAGGTCCTTGAGGAAGTGCCACACTGTCTTCCACAATGGTTGAACTAGCATACACTCCCACCAACAGTGTAAAAGTGTTCCTATTTCTCTACATCCTCTCCAGCATCTGTTGTCTCCAGATTTTTTAATGATTGCCATTCTAACTAGCATCAGGTGGTATCTCAATGTGGTTTTGATTTGCATTTCTCTAATAATCAGTGATGATGAGCATTTTTTCATATGTTTGTTGGCCTCATATATGTCTTCTTTTGAAAAGCATCTGTTCGTATCTTTCACCCACTTTTGGATGGGTTTGTTTGTTTTTCTGTTGTAAATCTGTTTTAGTTCTTTGTAGATTCTGGATATTAGCCCTTTGTCTGATGGGTGGATTGCAAAAATTTTTTCCCATTCTGTTGATTGCCAGTTCACTCTAATGATTGTTTCTTTTGCTGTACAGAAGCTCTGGAGTTTAATTAGGTTCCATTTGTCTATTTGGCTTTTGTTGCCAGTGCTTTTGGTGTTTTGGTCATGAAGTCCTTGCCTATGCCTATGTCCTGAATGGTTTTGCCTAGGTTTTCTTCTAGGGTTTTTATGGTGTTAGGTTTTATGTTTAAGTCATTAATCCATCTAGAGTTAATTTTAGTGTAAGGTGTCAGGAAGGGGTCCAGTTTCTACTTCCTGCACACTGCTAGCCAGTTTTCCCAATACCATTTATTAAACAGGGAATCCTTTCCCCATTGCTTGTTTTTGTCAGGTTTGTCAAAGATTAGATGGTTGTAGATGTGTGGCATTGCCTCCAGAGCCTCTGTTCTGTTCCACTGGTCTAAATCTCTGTTTTGGTACCAGTACCATGTTGTTTTGATTACTGTAGCCTTGTAGGGTAGTTTGAAATCAGGTAGTGTGATGCCTCTGGCATTGTTCTTTTTGCCTAGAATTGTCTTGGCTATGCGGGCTCTCTTTTAGTTCCATATGAAGTTTAAGGTGGTTTTTTCCAGTTCTGTGAGGAAGGTCATTGGTAGCTTGATGGGGATAGCATTGAATCTATAAATTACTTTGGGCAGTATGGCCGTTTTCACAATATTGATTATTCCTAACCATGAGCATGGAATGTTTTTCCATCTGTCTGTGTCCTCTCTTATTTCCTTGAGCAGTGGTTTGTAGTTCTCCTTGAAGAGGTCCTTTACATCCTTTGTTAGTTGTATTCCTAGGTATTTTATTCTCTTTGTAGCAATTGTGAATGGGAGTTTGCTCATGATTTGGCTCTCTTTAAGTCTGTTATTGGTGTATAGAAATGCTTGTGATTTCTGCACATTGATTTTGTATCCTGAGACTTTGCTGAAGTTGCTTATCAGTTTCAGGAGATTTTGGGCTGAGATGATAGGGTCTTCTAAATATACAATCATGTCGTCTGCAAATAGAGACAATTTGACTTCCTTTTTTTCCTAATTGAATACCCTTTATTTTTTTTCTTGCTTAATTTCTCTGGCTAGAACTTCCAATACTATATTGAATAGGAGTGGTGAGAGAGGGTATTGTTGTCTAGTGCCAGATTTCAAAGAGAATGTTTCCAGTTTTTGCCCATTCAGTATGATATTGGCTGTAGGTTTGTTGTAAATAGCTTTTATTGTTTTGAGGTATGTTTCTTTGATACCCAGTTTATTGATAGTTTTTAGCTGTTGAATTTGGTGAAAGGCCTTCTCTGCATCTATTGAGATTATCATGTGGTTTTTGTCTTTAGTTCTGTTTATGTGGTAGATTACATTTATAGACTTGCATATGTTGAACCAGCCTTGCATCCCCGGAACGAAGCCTACTTGATTGTGATGGATAAGCTTTTTGATGTGCTGTTGCAATCGGTTTGCCAGTATTTTATTGAACATTTTTGCATCTATGTTCATCATGGATATTGGCCTTAAGTTTTCTTTTTTTGTTGAGTCTCTGCTGGGTTTTGGTATCAGGATGATGTTGGTCTCATGAAATGATTTGGGAAGGATTCCCTCTTTTTGTATTGTTTGGTATGGTTTCAGAAGGAATGGTACCAGCTCCTCTTTGTACGTCTGGTAGAATTCAGCTATTAACCTGTCTGGACCTGGGCTTTTTTTGGTTGGTAGGCTCTTAATTGCTGCCTCAACTTCAGCCCTTGTTATTGGTCTGTTCTAGGTCTCAACTTCTTCCTGGTTTAGGCTTGAGAGGGTGCAAGTGTCCAGGAATTTATCCATTTCTTCCAGGTTTATTGGTTTATGTGCATAGAGTTGTTTGTAGTAATCTCTGATTGTAGTTTGTATTTCTGTGGAATCAGTGGTGATATTCCCTTTATCGTTTTTTATTGCATGTATTTAATTCTTCTCCCTTTTCTTTTTTATTAATCTGGCTAGCTGTCTATTTTATTGATCTTTTCAAAAAAAACCAGCTCCTGGATTTATTGATTTTTTGAAGGGTTTTTTGTGTCTCTCTCCTTCAGTTCTGCTCTGATCTTAGTTATTTCTTGTCTTCTGATAGCTTTGAGTTTTTTTATCTTGCTCCTCTAGCTCATTCAATTTTGATGATAGGGTGTCGATTTTATATCTCTCTTTGCTTCTCATGTGGGCATTTATTGCTATAAATTTCCCTCTAGACACTTCTTTAAATGTGTCCCAGTGATTCTGGTATGTTGTGTCTTTGTTCTCATTGATTTCAAAGAACATCTTTGTTTCTGCCTTCATTTCATTGTTTATCCAGTCGACATTCAGGAGCCAGTTGTTCAGTTTCCATGAAGGTGTGCGGTTCTGAGTTAGTTTCTTAATTCTGAGTTCTAATTTGATTGCCCTGTGGTCTCAGAGACTGTTTGTTATGATTTCCATTCTTTTGCATTTGCTGAGGAGTGATTTACTTCCAATTATGTGGTCAATTTTAGAGTAGGTGCAATGTGGTGCTGAGAAGAATGTATATTCTGTGGATTTGGGGTGGAGATTTCTGTAGATGTCTATTTGGTCCACTTGGTCCAGATCTGAGTTCAAGTCCTGGATATCCTTGTTAATTTTCTGTCTCATTGATCTGTCTAATATTGACAGTGGAGTGTTAAAGTCTCCCACTATTGTGTGGGAATCTAAGTCTCTTTCTAGGTCATTAAGAGCTTGCTTTATCTACCTGAGTGTTCCTGTATTGGGTGCATATATATTTAAGATTGTTAGCACTTCTTGATGCATTGATCCTTTTACCATTACGTAATGCCCTTCTTTGTCTCTTTTGATCTTTGTTGGTTTAAACTCCATTTTATCAGAGACTAGGATTGCAACTCCTGCTTTTTTTTTTTTTTTTGCTCTCCATTTGCTTGATAACTCTTCCTCCATCCCTTTATTTTTAGCCTATGTGTGTCATAGGCTAAAAATGAGATGGGTTTCCTGAATACAGCACACCAATGGGTCTTGACTTTTTATCCACTTTGCCAGTTTGTGTCTTTTGATTGGGGCATTTAGCTCATTTACATTTAAGGTTAATATTGTTATGTGTGAGTTTGAGCCTACCATTTTGATGCTAGCTGGATGTTTTGCCTGTTAGTTGATGCATTTTCTTCATTGTGTTGACGGTCTTTACCATTTGGTATGTTTTTGGAGTGGCTAGTACTGGTTGTTCCTTTTCTTGTTTAGTGCTTCCTTCAGGAGCTCTTGTAAGGCCGGTCTGGTGGTGACAAAATCTCTCAACAACTGCTTGTCCATAAAGGATTTTCTTTCTCCTTCACTTATCAAGCTTAGTTTGGCTAGATATTGAATTGTAGGTTGAAAGTTCTTTTCTTTAAGGATGTTGAATATTGGCCCTCACTCTATTCTGGCTTGTAGAGTTTCTGTGGAGAGATCCACTGTGAGTCTGATGGGCTTCCCTTTGTGGATAACCCAACCTTTGTCTCTGGCTGCCCTTAGCATTTTTTCCTTCATTGCAACCCTGGTGAATCTAACGATTATGTGCCTTGGGTTTGCTCTTCTTGAGGAATGTCTTCGTGGTGTTCTCTGTATTTCCTGGACTTGAATGGTGGCCTGCCTTGCTAGGTTGGGGAAGTTCTCCTGGATAATATCCTGAAGGGTGTTTTCCAGTTGGATTCATTCTCTCTGTCACATTCAGGTACACCTATCAGACATAGTTTAGGTCTTTTCACATAATCCCATACTTCTTGGAGGCTTTGTTCATTTCTTTTTGCTCTTTTTTCTCTATTCTTGTCTTCTTGTTTTATTTCATTGAGTTGATCTTCAATGTCTGATACCCTTTCTTCTGCTTGGTCGATTTGCCTATTGGAACTTGTGTATGCTTCATGAAGTTCTTGTGCTGTGTTTTTCGGCTCCATCAGGTCGTTTATATTCTTCTCTAAGCTGTTTATTCTAGTTAGCCTCTCATCTAACCTTTTTTCTAGGTTCTTAGTTTCTTTGCATTGGGTTAGTACATGTTCTTTTAGCTCTGAGAAGTTTGCTATTACCCACCTTCTGAAGCCCGTTTCTGTCAATTCATCAGATTCATTCTCCATCCATCTTTGATCCCAGCTGGTGAGGAGTTGTGATCCCTTGGAGGAGGAGAGGCATTCTGGTTTTTGGTGTTTTCATCCTTTTTGCACTGGTTTCTTCCCATCTTAGTGGCTTTGTCTACTTGTGGTCTTTGTAGTTTTTGTTGATGTTGAAGCTATTTCTTCCTGTTTCTTAGTTTTCCTTCTAACAGTCAGGCCCCTCTGCTGCAGGACTGCTGGAGTTCCACTCCAGACCCTGCTTGCCTGGGGATCACCCACGGGGGCTTCAGAACAGTAAGCATTGCTGCTGGTTTCTTCTTCTGTTATCTTCATCCCAGAAGGGTACCCTCCAGATGTCGGCCTGAGCTCTCCTTTATGAGGTGTCTCTTTGGGTATACGGGGGTCAGGGAGCTGCTTGAGGACACAGTCTGTTATAGGAGCTCAAGTGCTGTGCTGGGAGCTCCGTAGTTCTGTGCAGAGCTGCTGGGAAGGTACCTTTAAGTCTGCTGCAGCAGAACTCATAACTGCCTCTTTCCCCAGGTTCTCTGCCCTAGGAAGATTGGCTTTATTTATAAGTTCCTGAGGTCCTGCTGCCTTTTATCATAGATGCCCTGCCCTGCACAGAGTTGTCTAGTCACAGTCTGCCAGCAGAGGTGTTGCTGATCTGCTGCAGGCTCTGCCCAGCTGCTGTGTGAACTGCCTCAGTAGTTGTGATTGCCCTTCCCCCCACTGAGCTGGCCCATCGTGGGTCCAGATGCACTTGCTGTGAAACTCTCAATCCAGAGCATTTCAGATTGCTTGTTTTGTGATGGTGGTACCCGTCGAGCTAGACCACCTGGCTCCCTGTCTCTGCCCCCTCCCTTTCAGTTGAATGGGTGGCTCTGTCTCTCAGATGTTCCTAGCACCAGTTGAAATGGCCGCCCAGGTCTGTGTGAGTTTCTGTGTGCCAACCTGGCACTGGCTGAAACCGCTGTGCTGAAAACTCGTGGCACTTTTAGGCCTAGGAATCTCCTGGTCTGTGGGCAGTGAAAACTTGTTTGGAAATGCGGTGCGCACGCACTCTCTGTGTTGTTCTTGCTGTGAACTGCACTCTGGAACTGTTCTTATGTGGCCATCTTGGATCCTCCCCCTTTTTCTTTTCTTTTCTTTTCTTTTCTTTTCTTTTCTTTTCTTTTCTTTTCTTTTCTTTCCTTCCTTCCTTCCTTCCTTCCTTCCTTCCTTCCTTCCTTCCTTCCTTTCTTTCTTTCTTTCTTTCTTTCTTTCTTTCTTTCTTTCTTTCTTTCTTTCTTTCTTTCTTTCTATTATACTTTAAGTTCTGGGGTACATGTACAGAATGTGCAGGTTTGTTACATAGCTACACATATGCCATGGTGGTTTGCTGCACTCATCAACCCATTGTCTACATTAGGTATTTCTCCTAATGCTATCTCTCTCCTAGCCCCTCACCCCCTGACAGGCCCCAGTATGACATAGTTCCCCTCCCTGTGTCCACGTGTTCTCATTGTTCAACACCCACTTATGAATGGGAACTTGCAGTGTTTGATTTTCTGTTCCTGTGTTAGTTTGCTGAGAATGATGGTTTCCAGCTTCATCCATATCCCTGAAAAGGACATGAACTTATCCTTTTTTATTGTTGCATAGTATTCCATGGTGTATATGTGCCACATTTTCTTTATCCAGTCTATCACTGATGGGCATTTGGGTTGGTTCCAAGTCTTTGCTGTTGTGAACAGTGGCACGATAAACATACAAGTGCATGTGTCTTTATAGTAGAATGATTTATAATCCTTTGGGTATATACCCAGTAATGAGATTGCTGAGTCAAATGGTATTTCTGGTTCTAGAACCTTGAGGAATCTCCACACTGTATTCCGTAATGACTGAACTACTTTACATTCCCACCAACAATGTAAAAGCGTTCCTGTTCCCACATCCTCTCTAGCATCTGTTGTTTCGTGACTTTTTAATGATCACCATTCTAACTGCTGTGAGATGGTATCTCAATGTGGTTTTGAGTTGCATTTCTCTAATGATCAGTGATGATGAGCTTTTTATCATATGTTTGTTGGCTGCATAAATGTCTTCTTTTGAGATGTGTCTGTTCATATCCTTCACACACTTTTTGATGGTATTGTTTGTTTTTCTCTTGTAAATTTGTTTAAGTTCCTTGTAGATTCTGGATATCAGTCTTTGTCAGATGCATAGATTGCAAAAATTTTCTCCCATTCTGTAGGTGGCCTGTTTAGTCTGATGATAGTTTCTTGTGCCGTGCAGAAGCTCTTTAATTTAATTAGATCCTATTTGTCAATTTTGGCTTTTGTTGCCATTGCTTTTGGTGTTTTAGTCATGAAGCCTTTGCCCATGCCTGTGTCCTGAATGGTATTACCTGGGTTTTGCTCTAGGGATTTTATGGTTTTAGGTCTTGTGTTTAAGTCTTTAATCCATCTTGACTTAATTTTTGTATAATGTGTAAGGAACGGATCCAGTTTCAGGTTTCTGCAACATGGCTGCCAGTTTTCCCAACACAATTTATTGAATAGGACATCCTTATCCATTGCTTGTTTTTGTCAGGTTTGTCAAAGATCAGATGGTTTTAGATGTGTGGCATTATTTCTGAGGCTTCTGTCCCGTCTATATGTCTGTTTTTGAACCAGTACAATGCTGTTTTGGTTACTGTAGCATTGTAGTATAGTTTGAAATTAGGTAGCATGATACCTCCAGCTTTGTTCTTTTTTCTTAAGATTGTGTTGGCTATATGGGCTATTTTTTGATTCCATATGAAATTTAAAGTACTTTATTCTAATTCTGTGAAGAAAGTCAGTGGTAGCTTGATGGGGATAGCACTGAGTCTATAAATTACTTTGGGCAGTATGGCCATTTTCACAATATTGATTCTTCCTAACCATGAGCATGGAATGTTTTTCCATTTGTTTATGTCCTCTGTTATTTCCTTTAGCAATGATTTGTAGTTCTCCTTAAAAAGATCCTTCACATCCCTTGTAAGTTATATTCCTAGGTATTTTATTCTCTTTGTAGCAATTGTGAATGGGAGTTTGCTCATGATTTGGCTCTCTGTTGGGCTACTATTGGTGTATAGGAATGCTTATGATTTTTACACATTGATTTTGTATTCTGGGACTTTGCTGAAGTTGCTTATCAGCTTAAGGAAATTTTGGGCTGAGATGATGGAGTTTTCTAAACATATAATCATGTCATCTGCAAAGAGAGACAGTTGGACTTCCTCTCTTCCTATTTGGATATGCCTTATTTCTTTCTCTTGCCTGATTGCCCTGGCCAGAACTTCCAATACTATGTTGAATAGAAAGGTGAGAATGGGCATCCTTGTCTTGTGCTGGTTTTCAAAGGTAATGCTTACAGCTTATGCCCATTGAGAATGATATTGGCTGTGGGACTGTCATAAATAGCTCTTATTTCTAGATATGTTCCATCAATACCTGGTTTATTGAGAATTTTTAGCACAAAGGGGTGTTGAATTTTATCGAAGGCCTTTCTGCTTCTATTGAGATAATCATGTGTTTTTTGTCATTGGTTCTGTTTATGTGATGGATTACCTTTATTGATTTTTGTATGTTGAACCAGCCTTGCATCCCAGGGATGAAGCCAACTTGATCATGGTGGATAAACTTTTTGATGTGCTGCTGGATTTGGTTTGCCGGTATTTTACTGGAAGATTTTTGCATCAGTGTTCATCAGGGTTATTGGCCTGAAATTTTCTTTTTTTTGTTGTGTCTCTGCCATATTTTGGTATCAGGATGATGCTGGCTTCAAGAAATGAGTTAGGGAGGAGTTCCTCTTTTTTTTATTGTTCGGAGTACTTTCAGAAGAAATGATACTAGATCCTCTTTGTACCTCTGGTAGAATTTGTCTGTGAATCCCTCTGGTTCTGGGTTTCTTTGGTTGCTAGGCTATTAATTACTGTCTCAATTTCAGAACTTGTTATTGGTCTATTCAGGGATTCAGCTATTTCCTGGTTTAGTTTTCGGAGGGTGTATATGTCCAGGAATTCATCCATTTCTTCTAGATTTTCTAGTTTATTTGCATAGAAGTGCTTATAGTATTCTCAGATGGTAGTTTGTATTTCTGTGGGATCAGTGGTAATATCCCCTTTATCATTTTTTACTGTGTCTATTTGATTCGTCTCTTTTTCTTCTTCATTACTTGGCTAATGGTCTATTTTGTTAATCTTTTCAAAGAAATAGCTCCTGGATTCCTGAGGTGGTCTCCTGAATACAGTACACTAATGGGTCTTGACTCTTTATCCAATTTGCCTGTGTTTTTTAATTGTGGCATTCAGCCCATTTACATTTAAGGTTAATATTGTTATGTGTGAATTTGATCCTGTCATTATGATGCTAGCTGGATGTTTTGCCTGTTAGTTGACACTGTTTCTTCATAGTGTCAATGGTCTTTACAATTTGGTATGTTTATGCAGTGGCTGGTACCAGTTTTTCCTTTCCATATTTAGTGCTTCCTTCAGGAGCTCTTCTAAGGCAGGCCTTGTGGTGACAAAATCTCTCAGCATTTGCTTGTCTGTAAAGGATTTTATTTCTCCTTCGCTTATGAAACTTAGCTTGGCTGGATATGAAATTCTGGGTTGAAAATTCCTTTCTTCAAGAATGTTGAATATTGGCCCCACTCTCTTTTGGCTTGTAGGGTTTTTGCAGAGAGATCTGCTGTTAGTCTTAGTCTGATGGGCTTCCCTTTGTGGGAAACCTGACCTTTCTCTCTGACTGCCCTTAACTTTTTTTTTTTTTTTTTTCATTTTAACCTTGATGAATCTGATGCTTATCTGTGTTGGGGTTGCTCTTCTCAACAAGTATCTTTATGATGTTTTCTGTATTTCCTGAATTTTAATGTTGGCCTATCTTTCTAGGTTGGGGAAGTTCTCCTGGATAATATCCTTAAGAGTGTTTTCCAACTTGATCCCATTCTCCCTATCACTTTTGGATACACCAATCAAATGTAGGTTTGGTCTTTTCACCTAGTCGCATATTTCTTGGAGGCTTTGTTTGTTTGTTTTCATTCTTATTTCTCTAATCTTGTCCTCATGCTTTATTTCATTAAGTTGATCTTCAATCTCTGATATCCTTTCTTCTGCTTGATTGATTCAGCTATTGATACTTGTGGATGTTTCACGAAGTTCTTGTGCTGTGTTTTTCAGCTCCATCAGGTTATTTATGTTCTTCTCTAAACTGGTTATTCTGGTCAGCAATTCTTCTAACCTTTTTTCAAGGTTCTTAGCTTCCTTGCATTGGGTAGAACATGCTCCTTTAGCTCAGAGGAGTTTGTTATTACCCACCTTCTGAAGCTTACTTCTGTCAATTTGTCAAACTCATTCTCCATCCAGTTTTATTCCCTTGCTGGCAAGGAGTTGTGGTCCTTTGGAGGAGAAGAGGCATTCTGGTTTTTGGAATTTTCAGCCTTTTTGTGCTGGTTTTACCTCATCTTCATGAATATATCTACCTTTGGTCTTTGATATTGGTGACCTTTGGAGGGGGTTTTTGTGCAGATGTCCTTTTTGTTGATGTTGATGCTATTCCTTTCTGTTTGTTAGTTTTCCTTCTTAGAGTCAGGCCCCTCTGCTGCAGGTCTGCTGAGGTTTGCTGGAAGTCTACCCCAGACCCTATTTGCCTGTGTATTGCCAGCAGAGGCTGCAGAACTGCAAAGATTGCTACCTGTTCCTTCTTCTGGAAGCTTTGTCCCAGAGGGGCACTTGCCAGATGCCAGCTGGAGCTCTCCTGTATGAGGTGTCTGTTGGCCCTTGCTGGGAGTGTCTCCTAGTCAGGAGGTATGGGGGTCAGGGATCCACTTTTGGAGGCAGTCTGTCCCTTAACAGAGCTCGAGCCTTGTGCTGGGAGATCTGCTGCTCTCTTCAGAGCCAGCAGGCATGAACATTTAAGCCTGCTGTTGCTACACCCACAGCCACCCATTCCCTCCAGGTGCTCTGTCCCATGGAGATGGGAGTTTTATCTGTAAGCCCCTGAATGGGGCTTCTGCCTTTCTTTCAGACATGCCCTGCTCAGAGAGGAGGAATCTAGAGAGGCAGTTTGGCTACAGCAGCTTTGCCAAGCTGTGGGGGGCTCCACTGAGTTTGAACTTCCAGGCGGCTTTGTTTACACTGTGAGGGGAAAACTGCCTACTCAAGCCTCAGTAATGGCGGATGCCCCTTTCCCCACCAAGCTCAAGTGTCCCAGGATGACTTCAGACTGCTGTGCTGACAGCAAGAATTTCAAGCCAGTGGATCTTAGCTTGCTGGGCTCTGTGGGGATGGGATTTGCTGAGCTAGACCACTTGGCTCCCTGGCTTCAGCTGCCTTTCCAGGGGAGTGAATGGTTCTCTCTTGCTGGTGTTCCAGGTGCCACTGGGGTATGAAAAAAACTTGCAGCTAGCTCGGTGTCTGCCCAAAGGACCACCCAGTTTCATGCTTGAAAGCCAGGGCCCTGTTGGTGTAAGCACCTGAGGGGATCTCCTGGTCTGTGGGTTATGAAGACCATGGGAATAGCATAGTATCTGGGCTGGAATGCACCATTCCTCATGGCACAGTCTCTTATGGCTTCCCTTAGCTAGGGGAGGGAGTTCCCTGACCCCTTGTGCTTCCTGGATGAGATGACACCCCACCCTGCTTTGGCTTGCCCTCTGTAGGCTGCACCCACTGTCTAACCAGTTCCAGTGAGATAAGCCTGGTACCTCAGTTGGAAATGTAAAAATCACCCACCTTCTGTGTTGATCTCACTGGGAGCTGCAGACCAGAGCTACTTCTGTTCGGCCATCTTGCCAGCCACCTCTGATCTCATTCTTTTTTATGGCTGTATAATATTCCATGGTATATACGTACCACATTTACTTTATTAAGTCTACCATTGATAGACATTTAGGTTGATTTCATGACTTCACTCTTGTGAATAATGCTGAAGTGAACATATAAGTCCATGTGTTTTTACGATAAAATGATTTATATTTTTTCAGGGATATACCCAGTAATGGGATTGCTGGGTCAAATGGTATTTATATTTTAAATTTTTTGAGAAATTGCCACATCACTTTCCACAATGGATGAACTAATTTATACTCCCACCAACAGTGTATAAGCATCCCCTTTCTCCATAATCTCGCCAGGAAGTGTCATTTTTTTGACTTTTTAGTGATAGCCATTCTGACTGGTGTGAGATGGTTTCTCATTGTGGTTTTCATTTGAATTTCTCTAATGATCAGTGATGTTGAGTTTTCTATCATATGCTTGTTGGCTGCATGTCTGTCTTTTGAAAAGTGTCCATTTAGGCCGGGCCCAGTGGTTCATGCCTGTAATTTCAGTACTTTGGGAAGACGAGGCAGGCAGATCACCTGAGGTTGGGAGATCCAGACCAGCCTGACCAACATGGAGAAACCCCGTCCCTACTAAAAATTAGCTGGGCATGGTAGCATGCCTGTAATCTCAGCTACTTGGGAGGCTGTGGCAGGATAATCACTTGAATCCAGGAGGCGGAGGTTGCAGTGAGCCAATATCACGCCATTGCACTCCAGCCTGGGCAACAAGAGCGAAAGTTCATCTGAGAAAAAAAAGAAAAAGAAAAAAAGAAAAAAGTGTCTATTGCCCACCTTTTTAATGGGGCTTTTTAAAAAAATTTGTTTAAGTTCTTTATAGATGCTGGATATTAGACCTTTGTCAGATGCTTAGTTTGCAAAAATTTTCTCCTATTCTGTAGATTGTCTGTTTATGCTGTTTATAGTTTCTTTTGCTGTGTGGAAGCTTTTTAGTTTAATTAGATCCCATTTGTCAATTTTTGCTTTTGTTGCAATTGCTTTCCGCATCTTTGTTATGAAATCTTTGCCCATTCCTATATCCAGAATGATGTTGCCTAGGTTGTCTTCCAGGGTTTTTATAGTTTTGGTTTTGTAATCCATCTTGAGTTAATTTTTGTAAGAAACTTCTTTTTCTTAAGGTTTTAGATCTAAACCTTAACTTCTAGGTGTGAATTGGGAAATATATATGTTATTTGGTCTTTCCTGTTATTCTTTTCATTCAGGAATAGGGCACTTGTTCTTGTATTTGCTATTTAAGCCACATTTGCATGATGATAAAACATGTAATTAAATAGTGATAGATTGAGTTAATGAAGTGGAAAGAGCACTGGACTGGGAGTCAGGTGACATAAGTCTAATCCTATTTCATCAAATAGCTGCTTGAGTTTAGGCAGATTGCTTAACCAATGTGGTCCTCAATATTTTCACCTCTGAAATTATTTATTTTGACTATTTGATTTATTTCTGTCTATGATTCATTCTATGATCTATGTAATGCTAAATAATTTGCTAGACTAATATTCATTCAACATGCCACCCATCCAAGAAAGCAGCTCTGTAGTTTTACTGAAATGAACCAAAACCCAATGATTTGGGTGTTGTCAGTTTAGATTTTAGAGTTCATTACTCTGATATAGTAGTAGTAGTCTCCTCTTAATCCTAATTTCTATCTCCAGATTCAACCTTCCTTCTTCCTGGTATTGACTAACAATTGAGCCCTTGAAGGTTGTTTAGAAGAAAGCCATAAATTGGTCTAGATGACTGTGTTCCTTCATATCAGCTGCCCCAGTCAGTAGAAAGGTAAAGAAAAGGGAAATAATTATCAGCTGCCTACTGGCTACTTGTATGCAAAGACTTGGTGCCATTTTTCCAGTTCTAGAAAACTTTATTCTTTTTAAAAATGTTTTTATTTTTTATTTATTTTTCCATAAGTTATTGGAGTACAAGTGGTATTTGGTTACATGAGTAAATTCTTTAGTAGTTACTTGTGAGATTTTGGTGCACCCATCACAGTGTTTTTTTCTCTCTCCCTCCAGCTCTTCTCCCCAAATCCCCAAAGTCCATTATATCATTCTTATGCCTTTGCATCCTCATAGCTTAGCTCCCACATGTCAGGGAGAACATACAACGTTTGGCTTTCCATCTCTGAGTTACTTTACTTAGAATAATACTCTCTAATCTCATTCAGGTCACTGCAAATGCTATTAATTCATTCATTTTTATGGCTGCATAGTATTCCATTGTGTGTGTGCGTGTGTGTGTGCACGTGCGTGTGTGTGTGTATACACACACACACACACACACACACACACACACATTTTCTTTATCCACTCGTTGATTGATGGACATTTAGGTTGGTTCCACAATTTTGCAATTGTGAATTGTGCTGCTATAAACATGCGTGTATAAGTGTCTTTTTCAAATAATGATTTATTTTCCTCTGGGTAGATACCCAGTAGTGGGATCATGGATCAAATAGTAGTTCTACTCTTGGTTCTTTAAGGAATCTCCACACTGTTTTCCACAGTGGCTGTACTAGTTTACATTCCCACCAGCATTGTAGAAGTGTTCCCTGTTCACTGCATCCATGCCAACATCTACTATTTTTTGATTGTTTGATTATGGCCATTCTTGCAGGAGTAAGATGGTATCACATTGTGGTTTTGATTTGCATTTCCTTGATAATTAGTGATGCTGAGCATTTTTCATATGATTATTTGTATATCTTCTTTTGAGAATTGTTTATTCATGTCCTTAGCCCACTTTTTGATGAGATTGTTTTTTTTTTCTTACTAATTTGTTTGAGTTCATTGTAGGAAACACCCTTCTAGACATTGGCTTAGGCAAGGATTTCATGACCAAGAACCCAAAAGCAAATGCAATAAAAGCAAAGATAAATAGCTGGGACCTAATTAAACTAAAGAGCTTTTGCACAGTAAAAGGAACTGTCAGCAGAGTAAACAGACAACCCACAGAGTGGGAGAAAATCTTCACAATCTATCCATCTGACAAAAGACTAATATCTAGAATCTAGACAACTTTATTATTGTTGTGTCAGTGACAAAAGAGTGTCAAATTCTGATTATCAAGGTGCTTTTGAGACTGTTGCTTCATTCTTTGGGTGTTGATTTATCCATCTATTGAAAAATGTTAGTGATACATGTTTTCTCTTTATTACCCTGACAAAAAATATATTTCATATGAAAGAGATTATGTGGATAAAAAAACTTGGGAAGGAAGTCTAAAACAGGAATGGTAAATGGATTTTAATTCATGTGACATCTCTGATTTATTGGTATTACCTATTGGAAGCCTGATGTTGAAGAACATGAGTTTGTGTCTAAGCTCAGTTGGAAAGAGTAACTGCTATGGGTATAGTGTTGAAAGTGGCTGAGCACAGCTCTGTGCCAACAGTAAGACAGATAAGTTACTGGTGGTGATCAGAGGGTCTTTGCCTGAGCCAAATAATAAAGGATGGTTAAATTTGCCCCCTTATCTTCTCCTCCACAAATTGCAGTTCAGTTAAATGACCTCACAGTATTTTCCCTTAGATTGAGATGCTGTGTGAAAAGCTAGTTTTGACTACCATGGATAGCTCTGGTCAGTTGGGAAGATTCTACATAGGGTTGTTTAATCAGTGATTTTGGCTTGAAAAGGAAAAAAATTAGTTAAAATGGCTGACTCTGATCACTAGATGGTCATTAAAATGAATTGCAGTTTGCAAGGTGAGATGAGGACGAGGTCTACTCTACAGGGAATCAGTTGGAATACCTTTCCATTTTGGCTCAGGATCAGAGAAGACAGCAAAAGCTTTAGGTATTTGCTGACCCTATAGTGGCACCGTGAGAGAAAAATTTGAGGCAACAGGCAGCAATTTAAGGAGAACTCCATGAACGTGTGAGGGTGAATAACCACACCTCTTTGACCCCAGGGCATAAAGGTGGAATGCATGGTGCCTATAAGGCCTGAAGATTAGTCCATACAGGAAAGCACATTTTCAGGATGGTGAGAAATGAAGGATTTAAAAAACCTTTTATTGAAGTATAATATACATATATACAGAGGAATAGGCATATTTTAAGTATACAGCTTAATAAAATTTCACAAACTGAAAACCAGCAATAAAGCTTATTGTTTTGAATTTATAGCCAGAGTGCAAACTATTTAGGGTCATGTAAATGACTTAATACATCCTAACATGTATCCCACTGTGGAGCACTATGCCTGGCTTTTGAGTAGTACAGTGCTGTATAATTGAAACTAAAACCAGTTCGGATTTAGAAGAGCAGGGTTCAAATTCAGAATCCACTACTATGTTGCTGTGTTACCTTGGGCAAGTCTTTCCATTTCCAAGTCTCAATTTCCTTACCTGTAAAATGTGGTCAATGATAATTCTTACATTATTTATTTCAGAGGGTAAAATGTACTTACAGCTGAGAGCATCTTTGAAAATGTTAAAGCATCATTTCTCCAGTGCCTAGCACAGAACCTGCCCCATAGTAATTTTTTTGAGTGAGTAGCACGTAGTAAGTCTCAAAAATGTTTGCCAAACATTGTGAAAAGTAATTAGACGCAATGCACAGCTAAGGATTCTTTTAAGACAATTTTCCAAATGAACCTTAAGGTCAGTTCAATCACCCTGAGTCTTTCAACTTTAGATTTCTCTTTGCTTGAAGGGAAGAAAATTCATCCAATGGGAATAAGAATAGAAATTAAACAAGGCAAGATCACAGAATCCCATTGTGTCATGGAAGGACCATAGTTTGAGATGGTTGGAAATGTTTCTCTTTTTACCTACAGTATTCCCCCATGGCCTCTGATGTTTATCTGCAATACCTTGTAGTTTAATGTTTAGGTAGTTGCTAGGCCTAGCTGTCTTAATGGAGACAAGGGTATATTTGTGAGTGTGCTAGCTATTGCAAACTGGATTAACTGCAGCAGTTTATCCAGTATTTTCTTCTCTTTGTTCGTTTGCTTTTGTTTTTACAGTTCAGAAATCTTGAAAAAGCCTACTGTACTGTGACTTGTATAGAATTCACTGTGTAGGATACCTTCTTTCTTGAATTTAGTTTACTTTGTCATGGGAAGAGTGAAGTTTGCTTATAGGAGTTATTGCTTCTTGCCTGGAAATAGTCTGTTGGTAAAATGAAAAATTTACACATGGGGGGTTTCCAAGCGTCACTGCCTAGCCCCCTCCAAGCTACTTCACGAGTACGTTTAGTGGAACAATGGCAGATGAGAAATGTGCTTGACTAAGAATGGTCCCAGTGTGCGAGACACTCCAGAGCCTGAGAAGTCTTTCTCCTCATTAGTGTAAAGCAATGGACTGAAGGCATAGTCCCCCATGGGTTCTCCATCTAGCTGAGCTTATTCTGGCCAGGAGAAAGTGGCCTACTTACTATGGTGGTTGATAGAATAAAAGCAAGAGAGAGAATGTAGGATAATTTCTTTCCATAACAAATCTCTCTGAAAGTGGAAAATGGACAGTAAGTGATGCCATCAAAACAGGCTTTGGCTTTCAAAGCTAGCCCTTCATCTCCTGGCCCAATATCTTCTCTTTTCCCTTCTGCCATGCTTCCCTTGATATTTTCACTAGGAGCAGAATAAGGTATGGCTCTGTAGGATCCCAATTACCCTTGCCTGTAGCTTGAATATAGACAGGCTGAGTTTGGGACAGTGAAGTTCAAGGATCTGGGAGCTTTGCTAAAAAAATTTTTAATAGAGCCAAAGCTCTAATATTAATACTAATAATTTCAAATTTGTCATAATTCAGAGGGCTGACCTAAAAGTAACCTTTGTTCATCAAAGGTCTTCAGAAAGAACTATTATGGAAACAGTTAAACATACACAGAAATTGAATAGCATAATGAACCTCCACGCACCCAGCATCCAACTTCAACATCTATTACCATTTTGCCAATATTAGGAAAGCTTTTCTTTATTGGAATTTTAATCTTAGTTTTACATAGGACTATTAGCTGCCTTTACATCTTTAAACTATTTTAGTTTAGAAGCTCCCCTTCAATTTGTAATTGACTTACCCATTACAGATAATTCCTAATTATTCATTAAATAGGTCTCTCAGGGACATTCTGGGACAATACTTCCTTAAAGCAGTTTGAGTCCAGTTTGAGTTGTTTTTATCTGAGAGTAATAAAATTGTGTTTCTTTTAAATTGTCCTATGATTTAGATTTTTTCCTTGATTGACACTGACCTCATCTTTACCATCTTCTCTAGGTATTATCAATTAGCAAAGAAAGCTGATAAATTCAGGAAGAAAAGGTGTATAGCTCTGAGTTTTGCATAATAGCTGAATTCTTCCCACTGAAGCACAATCACTTAAGGCCAGTATTTCAGGCTGCATCACAGGAAACCATTGGCCTATTTTGTTCATGCAGAATCAAAAATGAGTGTGAATGGGGCCTAAATGAGGTGGTGATTGTCCATTAGCCCTCCAGGAAACAAATGAGTCATACTGTCCAACGGGCATTAAATCAATCTGGATTGTTGGAGTAGATGACTCAACTCTAAGCTGCTCAGATTAACAACATTATTATTTCTCTACCATCAACCAGGCTTATTATGCTTTGTGTAAAGCAGGACTAATGTGCTTGAAAGCACTTGAGAGTACTTATAGCTTTCCAGGCTCCTAAAAATTGATACACAACGTTGTGTAAATGCTTGGTCTATCTGAGCCTATGTCTGGTGCTTCAACACCATTAACTTCTAGCCTGTAGAAGAGAAAATATGACCTCCCATCTTTTGCTGCATTAGCATACTGGCATAAATAAGCTCAAAAAAACAAAGCATTTCATCAACTCAATTGACTTTTCTGGAATTCCACTCACTTTTGCTATTATAAGGCTGCTGTGTCACATTTCTAATAGCCTTTAAACCTGAATAAGGATAAGAGAACTGTGATGTCCTTCATCTGTATTGAAAAAAGAACTTTGGGTTAATCATAACACTTGACTGTGAAGCCTATCTACCAATCTCAGGGAAAAGTCTGCTTCCTGCAGGCCCTGGGTATGATGGGATATATAATTGGAGTCTCTGGGGTCTGAGTTGATGTGGCTGCAAATCAATTACGCTTAGCACTTTCAAAACCATTTTCTCTCATCTGGGTGAAAAAGAATCCCAAGTGCAATTAGAGTTTCAAAGAAAAAGCATCTGTGTAAATTGTGTCCTAAAGGGTCCTATAAGACCTTGGTTTTGTGGAGACAAATTATTCTGTCATTGCTCCCTACCCTTTCATCTTTTCCCTTGTTTGATGCCAGCTGAATTTGGAAGTAGAACAGGGGTATCAGTAAGAGACATGTAATTCTTTTCCAGTTGAATGTGTAACTCTTGAGATAAGAGCAATACTCAACTGGAATTCTTGCAAAGTTTTTTTTTTTTGAAGGTTTGACTAGTGATAACCGTTGGTTTTAAAGCCATGTTTGACAGAATTTATCTGTTTAGATTTCTCTGGGGCTTCATCATTTCAATGCGGCAATTGTTCCGTGTCTTAGAAATATAATTCTAGGTATCCAGGCCCAGGCATTTTTTTATTGCAGGGACTGAAAAAGGAGAGAGAAGAAATATTGAAGATGCAGTGGTCCTGCACTTTTGTTTTTCAGGTCTGAAATTCTCCTCCAGTTTCTTCTGTCCATTTTCTGACAACCTCCAAAGAGTGGCTGGGGCTCACAGAAGGAAGATCAAGCTATTCCTCATCATTGCACTATTTTGTTTGCCCACTGCAAGAGCTGTCTGTTGCCCACAGGGTGCCTTCTACTTCTCCCCCACTGCTGTCCAGGATGAGTCAACATTTCCCTATTCATTTCATTGTGTGACACTGCCTCTCTGAAGTAAGAGAAACACTTGGGAGTTATACTTGTTAATTTCTCTGGAAGAACTCAGTGCATCAGTGTACATTTGCTGCTATATGTTCATTACAACAGGGAGGATAGTCCTAAAAGAAGGACTGCTTCTCTTAACTTTGGGGCCTCTCTTGTTCCTTATATGCCATGATATAGTGTAAGTAAATAGGGTTGCTCCCAAAGAGAGCGATCGCGTGCCGTTGTTTTGTTTTTCCTCCAAGCTGGAGGTATTGGTGGTTGTAAATTTGGTAGCAAGTGGGAGGGGGATAGAAGGGAGGAGATAAAGGAGGAATGTAAGGAAATCTGAAAGTTCCTTTAATGAAATCTAACCCATTTATTTTTCAGAGTTAGTAATGGAGGGAGGATTTCCATGTGGGCTGGGGGGGTTGAGAGGAGAAGCTGGATCTTAGAGCTCTCAATTTTCTTTCTCTTAGTAGATCTTTTACTGTCTTAATGGGCCTTGTGGGGCTCCTTAGAAATGTGCTTCCCCCAGCATTTGGATAAACATTTTGTCTTTGTCATATTTTCCATCTCCATTATTTGAGAATCTAGTATATGCCTACACTGTACAGAGATAAACTGTACAGATCCTTCCTTGTCAGGAAAGCTTTTGTAGATGAGGGACCTCCAGAATTACAACAATGCCACTATGAAATGAGATCAAAATCTTAGATCATATATGGGAACTTCAATTATAAATCAGATCGTTTAATGCTACACACTTGAGATTTTCCTCTTCTCCATTTTTTTTATGTACCACATTCCTGGCTGTTTTTATATATCTGCCTATCTTCTGTGTGTATTCAGTCTTCATAGGTACTTTATTTTTTAAATTTCCATAGGTTATCGGGGAACAGGTGCTGTTTGATTACATGAGTGAGTTCTTTAGTGGTGATTTGTGAGATTCTGGTGCACCCATCACCTGAGGAGTATCCACTGCACCCTGTTTGCAGTGTTTTTTTTTATTTTTTATTTTTTATATATTTTTTATTGCATTTTAAGTTTTGGGGTACATGTGAAGAACTTGCAAGATTGTTGCATAGGTACACATATGGCAATGTGATTTGCTACCTTCCTCCCCAACACCTGTATCTGGCATTTCTCCCCATGCTCTCCCTCCCCAACTCCCCTCGCCCGCTGTCCCTCCCCTTTTTCCCCCCGACGGACCCCAGTGTGTGATGCTCCCCTTCCTGTGTCCATGTGTTCTCATTGTTCAACACCCACCTATGAGTGAGAACATGTGGTGTTTGATTTTCTGTTCTTGTGTCAGTTTGCTGAGAATGATGGTTTCCATCCCCCTTCCCATCATTTCTGCCTGAGTCCCCAAAGTCCATTTTGTCATTTTTATGCCTTTGCATCCTCGTAGCTTAGCTCCCACTTATGAGTGAGAACATACAATGTTTGGTTTTCCATTCCAGAGTTACTTCACTTAGAATAATAAACTCCAATCTTATCAGGTTGCTGTGAATGTCATTAACTCATTCCTTTTTATGGACAGGTAGTATTCTGTTACATATACCACAGTTTCTTTTTCTTTTCTTTTTTTGGTGTTAGACAGCAACTTTTATTGAAGTAGCAGTGTACAGCAGCAGCAGAGGTACTGATCCTTGAAAAGCAGGGCAAACCCATAGGTAGTGTGCCTAGGGTAGCAATTCAGGGGAAGTTCTGCATTCATATTTATACCAACTTTTATTTTATTTATTATTTATTTTTTAAGATGGGGTTTCACCATGTTGGCCAGGCTGGTGTCAAACTCCTGACCTCGGGTGATCTGCCCACCTTGGCCTCCCAAAGTGCTGGGATTACAGGCATGAACCACTGCACCTGGTCCCCTCACTTTTAATTACATGCAAGTTAAGGGACATATAATTTCTAATTTTCTAACTTCTAATTTTCTAGAAAGAAATTTCTAGAAAAGGGATAGTAAGTTCTAGGTGTTGCCACAGCAATGGTAAAGTGTCATGGCACTGGTGGGCGTGTATGTCTTTTTTTTTTTAATTATACTTTAATTCTGGGATACATGTGCAGAACGACCACAGTTTCTTTATCCATTTGTTGATAGATGGGCATTTGGGTTTGTTCCACGCTTTTGCATTTGCAAATTGTGCTGCCATAAACATGTGTGTCTTCTTCGCATAATGCGAACAAGTATCTTCTTCGCATAATGACTTCTTTCCCTTTGGATAGATACCCAGTAGTGGGATTGCTGGATCAAATAGTAGTTCTACTTTTAGGTCTCTAAGGAATCTCCACACTGTTTTCTATAGTGATTGTACTAGTTTACATTCTCACCAGCAGTGTAGAAGTGTTCCCTGTTCACCACATCCATGCCAACATCTACTGTTTTTTAATTTTTTGATTATGGCTATTTTTGCAGGAGTAAGGTGGTATCGCATTGTGGTTTTGATTTCCATTTCCCTGATCATTAGTGATGTTGAGCATTTTTTCATATGATTATTGGCCATTTGCATATCTTTTTTTTTATAGTTAATATTCATTTGTATTTTTTTTATATATATATACTTTTTATTGCATTTTAGGTTTGGGGGTACATGTGAAGAACATGCAAGATTGTTACATAGGTACACACATGGCAGTGTGATTTGCTGCCTTCCTCCCCATCACCTATATCTGGTATTTCTCCCCATGCTATCCCTCCCCAACTCCCCACCCCCTGCTGTCCCTCCCCCTTTTCCCCCCAACAGACCCCA